>JALBCR010004554.1:0-223450 GCA_030710515.1 Abscondita cerata
CTAAATTCAATAAAGACGTTCACGGGGCAGTCTGTGATAGCCGGAGAAGAGAAGAAATCCTATAAAATCTTTATTTCTTCACCAGTGACATAGAAGTTATGGTTATTCGCTGCTCGTGCGTAAACATTGGATTTGAGTTGCAATATGGTTTACAATTTGTTCATCAAACAGCTTTTCAAAAAACATTGACAGCATTCAAACCTGCCAATTCTTGTCGAACATTTTCAGCACGGGCGTCAGTTCCATTGGTGCCTTTCATCCCCATGTTTACTGATTTACGAGTCCATTTAGGTTCCGTCACTTTTTGTTTTTCTTTGGATTTTTGGCCTTTCTTTATCTTCATCTTCCGAACCACTGTCATACTGAAGAAGATTGTTGCTTTCTTCCGGTTCGTTTACATGAACTTCTAACTCTCTGGTATATCTTTTGGCAGTTCAGTTGCAATTAGGTCATCATCGTCGAATTCTTCCTCGTCGGTTTGATAATCGACATTTGGTGGAATTATAACTAAATCTACTTCTGAAGTATTGGTCCTTGCATTTTCAATCGCATCTGATGCAGCCGCCAGTGTTTCAAATCTCTTCCCATAAAATGAAGTCGGGCAAATTTCGGTAAAATCCATTTTAGATTGTACACTGAAAAATTCAAAAAATATCTTTCATAACATGCCCATGCCCGTTGTACTCAACTGAGTACAGACAAATTTACAATGATATATACAACACATGCAACAATTTAACGGTAATATAATGAACACATATTATACTTACATGTCTTACAAAACATATAACACACAAACAGTAATATTTAAGAATCACGTATGATCACTATTTATAATAATATCCACTCACTCCTGGTAACCTCAAAAGTACAGAGACACGTGCTGATTCTTTCCCTTGTAAATTTTAGAAAAAATTGGAAAACTTTACCACTATGCAAAGGGCAAATGGCAGTGAACACGTGTATGGTACTAAACTTAAGCTACAGCACGACAGGTGTCATTACAGGTAAATTAATTTCGGTGTACCCAAGCAAGTACAGTGGTCAATAATGGGTTAAATTTTATAAGATATCCATCATTTTTAAATTTCCAGAATAAGGCCAATATCGCACTTTAGCGACATTCTTATTGGTATAGCATAAATAGAACATTATTCATACATGAAAATATACAAACCCACACTTTCAGTTTGGCGCAGATTACATATAACCTTGGTGGATGGTCGACAACTTTGCACACGTATGGCGGACACTTGTCGACACGAAAACGATATGGCACTTTCGGGATCTTGTACTGTAAGTAACTCTAAACTTTACATTTACCTAAAAATAACGTGGAGCACATAATCCGGGTCGACCTTAAAAAGTGACATTTTTGACAAGTATGGCGGACGTTTGACGACGCCGTATCCGTATAGCATATTGCGTTTCCCTAATTTGGCTATCTTGTGATTAATATAGTATCAGGTAGGGACCAATTCCCCAAGAACATCTATTTTTTTGACACGTTCAAAAGTTCTCCGCAAGGAGAAGATGACACATGACGACCGTAAATGTGGTCTAACACGCCATTTACAAGTACATATACAAGGTTAATAGTTTTTATTATTCCGTAAAATAAAAAAAAACACGGATACCAAACTGAATCATCCGGTATAGAACGTATATAAACGATTTTTCTAAAGTAAGAATAGATAAAAAATGTAACTTTGGAGCAGAAGAATAAGTGCCAAGATATGACACTGGCTAAGTATTACATATGCAGGGTGTCCCAGAGATCATTCTCCAGGCTTGTATTTCCGTTATTTTTATGTTTTAATTATTTTTTAAAATTTTCGTAAATGAGACTAAATTCTCTATAAGATAAGTAAGTACAATTTTCAAATTCTGCATTTGTATAATGGTAGCGATATTCAACTTTTTCAAACAGCTTAATATATTTTTTTTAATATTTTGGATAGTACCTTTTATTTTCTTTACAATCATATAAAAAATATGGGTCTTACATAAATTTTTGTTAGAAAAATATGATTAATAGTTGAAGGTAGGTTTGCCATGGAAATAACTGATATTTGTAATTTTTATTAAGAGTCTATAAAAACAATGCGTAAAGTTAGTTGTCAAACTGATTTCCCTAATTTTTAGTGTTCCGTTTATCATAATAAATATGAATTATACCAATTCCGAAGTGCGACATGATGCTAATGTGATCATTATTATTTTTGTAATTATGTTATAATAGAAAATTGTATTTACTTATTTTATAGAGAATTTAATCTCATTTACAAAAAAAATTAAAAAAAATATAAAAATAACGGAAATACAAGCCTGGGGAGTAATCTCTGGGACACCTTATATATCTTTGAGTAAAAATATTAATAATGGAAAATGAAAAAACTATGAAGAAAAATGATTTAGTACCTACTAGTGAACCCAGGCAATTCTACAATAAGTTTTGACGCGCCCAGTTTGGTGCGACCATCTTAATGGCGGCAAACTTGTCGCAAACTGAACTTGGCGAAAACCAAAGTAGGGACTCTTTGGCGTAGAACCAATTTAGCTTTCATGCTTTTGTGTAATCTCAGTTACATTAAGGATCGTTACTTTAATATTCGAAGTCAATATTTGCCAGTAATTATACCAAGAAAATTTTTACCAGTGAGAAAGTAAAATATATCAATAATGGAAAACATTTTATATCCACGTCGTATTGTTTACTGTAAGACTTAAAACTATTTCTCTGATATAATTATTAATAATATTAATTAATAATTTCAAACGTATGGACTAACCAATAACGAATTGTTATTAATATGCACGAAGTTAAGTTTGTTTCAAGTCGGTCTGCGTCAACCTTGGTCTGCAGCTAGATGAGTCTGCCTAAAAAAATTTCACCCTTAAAGTTAAGAATCAAATATTCCTAGACTTTCTCCAGGGCTTTCAATCAACACAAGAAAGAGGAAGGGTAACTAAAACTCATGTATTTGTTAAGAAAGATGTAGGACCAAATTTGGCACGTTCTGATTTTTTAATAGTATATTATTAAATTAGTTGTATAAGCAGTCTATTGTTCAACGAGAGACCCCTTATATAACGAATTTAATACAATATTTCCAATTGCTTTATTATTCTAGTAAATGTAAAAATTTCTTTACTGAATATAGTAACTTATATAGAGTGCGCTGCTAAAATATTATTCAACGCTTTTACGTGTAATAATAGTATATTATGCTACTAGGAGTAGAACGCATTCTTTTTGTGTTGAGCGAAGGTATTGCGGCCGAAGCGCAGCTGAGGCCGCAAAATACTTTGCGAAACACAAAAGGCGTTCGACTCCGTGTAGCATATACTATTTTTTCTTCAAGCGTAAAAAACCAAATTCTTGAAGTAATTGAGGTGGTTTTAGAATGAATAGGCAACAGCGTTAACTCAACTTTACAACTGTCAAACATGACTGTCAAACAACATTATTTTTGTTGTGTGTATTAACACGGTTTGTAAAAGGAAAATTTTTGTATTAATTTGTAGAGTAAGAAAGAAAGCTATAATTATTTAACAATACAACAATAATAATAATTAACTCTTATTTCAGATGAAAACTTAAAACAAACATTCTTTTGTAGTAACTATATAGTGGAAAAAATACCTATTTCTTATTTATAGTAATATTAAAGGTACAATTTTGTAATGTCGAGTTAATAATATTTAATCCACTACTTGCTGTTTTAGAACTGACATTGACGTCATTATAGTCGTGATGGATTTCATATTCACTTGACTGGGATATGCTCGATGTTGCGGTGGAAGTACTAGGCCTGTTAAGATCACCTGATGTTACGGTAGATGTGTTACCTTCATCGCACCCTAATATTCTATTGGCAATTTCACGTTTGTTTGAAAGGGAGTCTTCGATGTATCCCTCAGCTACATTGTTAGATTTCCATCCACCGTGTCTTTTTAAGAGTGGTAATGTCTCCACCATTGTCAACTAACAATGTAGCTGAGGTTCGTCGCAGTGTATGACCAGTGTATTCCTCTGGATTAGGTAGTTTTAAAAAGTTGCCACTTGTTTTGGTATACCTGAAATTTTATGTATCCCCATAACGACACGGTGGCATCTACCATTTTGGTATTTTAAAAAGAATCTTGTTATGTTGATGTCATTAGGTCGAAGTGTCATATATTGTCTACATAAATTTAAATAAAAATCTCCAACTATGGTAAATGTCCGTGACTTATTCGTTTTAGTATTAGGAATTTTTACTAGTATTATACGTTCCAGGTCTTCGATATCCTGTATTCTTAAATTGACTAGTTCGTCGCAACGACATGCCCCACTAACTCCGAATATTAATACGATCTAAGAAAATAGTATCTACTTTAGCGATTGAAAAAGTTATATTTGAAATTACCTTCATGGCCAAATATTCATTGTTTGGCGCATTTTGTAAAAAAGTTATTAAAATGTTCTTTTGAGAAAACTTTTGCTTTTTTTGGTTGATACCCATCAGCTTGGCGCTTCAAGAAGGAAATTAATTTTGCGTAATTTTTTAAGTTTATGTCATGTTTAATATTTAATTGGCACTTTAGCATGGAATATTGTGCCCATAATGACGAACTTTTCATAGTTTCCGCCAAATGGGAAAAATACGCTAACATAACATTTTCTGTGTAATTGATTATATTATTTTCTTGCGCCCATTTCAAAAATTTATTGTAAGCAAAATCATATATTTTGCGCGATTTGTTGGGATCAAATTTTCAACTAAGGCATCGGCGATTTGTTTTATTTTAGGTGGAGTTCCTTCAATTTGCGACAAGTTTAAATTTTAATTATGCGTTTCTGCTTAAAAGTGCTAATACCTCTACCGGCAAACTAAGTTACTAATTGAGCGTAAAATAATAATATTATTGTACGCCGTAAAATAATGTAGTCGTTCTATATATTCAATGCGGTATAGTAAAAATTCATATTTTAGCACGCTTGAAGAAAAAAATTTTTATTACACTCAATTTAGAACAGAAGAAACACATTTAAATATTTGACATTGAGAGTTATTGTCCATTCCGAAAACTCAAAACCCTTGCACCGGAAAAGCACCATTATGTAGTTTAGGATCGAATGGATCACAAAACTTCAAAATATTAACCACCCCTTAAATTTTGGATTATGTAACTGTCTAATTCCGACCAACATTAGTACAAGTTCTTAAAGCTTTTCTATACAGTGGTATTTAAATAACACCGGAAAACTTTAGGGGGTGATTTTGTGATGAAAATGACTGTAGATATGTGGTATAAAATTTTTTGAATAACCTTTTTCCGGAAAAATTACACTCTTCCAAACACTAAAAAAAAGAGGTTTTTCTTTTTTATTTTCATTGCATATTAAGCTAAAGACACGATACTTGGTAAATATTATTTCTCAATAAAACTACACATTTTGAAATTTTTTTAACTCGGAAGTATGCTTAGAAAGGGATAAAATAGTCAACCCTTAGATATTTTTTCTTACAATAAAATTTTATCAAAAAAAAAAAACATGACCGAAAAGTCTAATGCATGTACTGTTGAAAGCTCTGATTTAAGCTTCCAATTTTCAAATTTATTTTGTCATTAATCAAGTTATTTAACTTCATTCCATTTACAGTTGGAATCGGATTTATTATTAACACCTACGTTATTAGTGAATTTGATTGAATTTATCTCCTTTGCGTCAAATCCTTCTTCAATTTATTTGATTTTTGAACGTACACACGTTTATTCAAGCGTGTTTGAGATTATACACACAATTTTCTAGAAAAAGAAATAATATGCAGTTTTGGATTGAATGTGTAATCTCTACTTCTTTCAAATTTCAACGGAATTTAAAATATTACAAAATCATCATGGTTTTGTTAATGCAGAAACTTGCATTAAATTAGTAATGATTGAAAAGAAATCTACAAATTTTAAATATGTTTGAGTATTGTTTATCCAAAAAATAACATTAATACTAGTTCATTTGTTGCTAAACAAATAATTAAAGTGTGTTTGTGTAAATACCTATCAATAAAGTGTCTAAAAAGACCTTATACAAAAAAATCGTTTTTGCGAAATTAAACTTGGTATTATAAAAATAAAAAGAATTTTCTTTTCTAAATAAAACGGATGCAGTAAAGTTGTATAATTTAATAAAAATCTCTCGGGACACTACTGTGACAACATTCACTTCTATACCATTCTGAAAGTCAAAAGTATAAATGGAATTTTTTTCTTTGGAATTCAGCCAGATTGAAAGATATCTTTTTTTTTAGTAAATTAAAAAAGTATTTGTAGAATACATATAAATTAAATAAAAATAATAGAAAGGGTTATTCATAAATGAATAGTGTAAATTGGAATTCTGCTGAGCGTAATACTGACGTTGCTTTTGGGAATCAAGTTAGAGTATTCAAATTTACATGACCATTTATGTCGCATTAAATGAGAAAAATTAAACAGTTACAACACCATTATATTCTCATTTAATATTTATGAATATAAATCAACTTTTTTTGTTTTAGACCTGTAGTGAATATTACACAAAAACAAGATCTTGGTCATCTTATTTTTTGATCGACAACGTAAAAATTTTAATAAAAAAGTCACATAAGCATAGGCTGATGCAATTTTTCTTATAAATGTAGCGTTAGCTTTTATATAAAAGAATTTAGACAAATAGTAGCTTACGTATTGAAATGACAGATACATAAAATGGATTGAATTTTAGCATCAAAGCGATATGAATGTCGACGTTTTACATGTGACAGTCAAATTTCTTCAGACAGATGACTTTAGTGTGTGATTCAAGTAGGACAAGAAAAACCAAATTATGTGCGAAGAATAGGATAGAAAAGCATTTATGTTATAAATGACAAGGGTCAGATATGAAAAACGATATGACATATTGAAGCAGTTGGAAAAATTATCAATTTTTAATTTATGGTTGCGTTTAGTAATGATAATATATAAACTCCATTTAAATCGTTCTAAAATTAAAATTAGGAGGTAACGAGTTTGTTGTTTTCTTTATAGACATAATATTTTTGAGTTTTAAAATTAAATTCTTTTAAAAATAATTTGATTTGTTATATCTATACAAATCAACAGCAAATTAATATAAGTACTTTGAAAAATTTTATGTAATTTATAAAAAATAATAATTTTTGAGAATTATATATTATTTTGTAGGAGAAACAAACTTACACATTTTAGAAAACTTTTGAAGCACTAAGTTAAAGAAATATTAAAAGAATTAATTTTTTTTTGTTTTATATAAAGGCTTCGACTGCTGTGGTCATTAGCCTTGATTTAATAAAGAACAAATCTACCTGATTACCACCAGATCAAATGTAGTTCACACATGTTAAATTTCTTCATACAGGCCTGCAGCTTTTAAGTATTGGAGTAAACTTCTTATTTTGCAAACACCGGAAAATATTTGAAATTTCTCCTGAAGCCCGAATATTCTTCTAGTATTTGCTAAATCTTGACATTCGTTTATAATATGTGTTACAGTTAGTGTATCACCACATTTGCGACAGACTGGACGATTAGTACCTTCAAGCAAGTAAGTATGTGTTAAAGCCGTGTGTCCAATTCTTATTCTAGCTAGTTTTGTCAAAACTTTTTAGGAAGATCAGTAGGTTTCCATTGCCCGATACGTGGCATGATATTACGAAGGTGAGTGTTGCATCTGTCCCACTCATTTGCCATTTATTTACTATTTCATTACTGAATTTATTTTTAGGTCTTGGCATTTTATTTTGGAAAGTCAACCAGAATACTATCCGCCGCCTCTCTTGCCGCATTATCAGCTTCTTCATTACCATATATACCAATGTGACTGGGTGCCCATAAAAAAGTAATTGTTTTACCAGATTCCTCAATTGACAAAAGCAAAGAATAACACCACTCTGTCACCGGGTCATTTATGTTACAGTTTGGAAGAGATTGAAGTGCAGATAAAGAGTCACTAACAACACAGAAATCATTACTCTCACCATATATATCACAAAAACGTAAAGCTTGCCATAAACTGTATTGCACGGTACAGAACACAGACGATTCCGCCAAATCCCCCATTTTTTGATTCAAAAAATTAATTGGAATTTCCTTAATTTTTTTTGTTTTGTTCAAAACATGTTTATAAACTTTTTTTTTTTTTTTTTTTTTTTTTTTTTTTTTTTTTTTTTTTTTTTTTTTTTTTTTTTTTTTTTTTTTTTTTTTTTTTTTTTTTTTTTTTTTTTTTTTTTTTTTTTTTTTTTTTTTTTATTTTTTTTTTTTTTTTTTTTTTTTTTTTTTTTTTTTTTTTTTTTTTTTTTTTATTTTTATTTATTTTTTTTTTTTTTTTTTTTTTTTTTTTGATTTTGGGATGGCTTCTTTCACAGCCTGGTAGACCCATGATGTTAGATCTATCAAAGAGATTTCTTCATTTAGTAAAGGACAGAGCTCTTGAAGTTTGCTGTTATAAATTTGCCAGTTTGCACGGTTATATAACCATTTAGAGGGTATAACATGGGTTTTAGGTATTCTATCAATTTCAAGAATTATGGGAAAATGGTTGCTGCTGTATAATTCAGTTGCTACCTTCCATTCAAATAATGGAGAAAGTTGTGGTGATATAATACTTAAGTCAATAGCCGAGAAACCTCCAGTGCGAGCTATATGGTAAGTTGGAGAGCCACCGTAAAGTAGCAGTAAATTATCGCTTTCAAGGATGCTAGCAATTTCTATCCCTTTTAGATCAGTCTTTATTGATCCCCAAAGTGGATGGTGACTGTTAAAGTCACCCAAGAGTTCAATTGGGCGGGGAAGCTGATTGATTAATTGCTCGAGATCTTTCTTCAACCAATTGTGGTTAGGCAAATAAATACAACAGATTGTCATTTTGATTGGGACTTCAATGTGGATTGCAACGGCTTGAAGGTTTGTGACTAGGTTAATCTGACTAGATGCAAGATTCTGCTTTATAATTATAGCAACTCCTCCATGGGAACGTAGTCCCCTTTGGAGATCTTTCCTAAAAATAGTATAACCTTTGAGTGCATACGGTTGACCTGCGTAGAGATGAGTTTCTTGTAGACAAATACACATTGGGTCATAGTCCATTATTAAGCGCTTAAAGTCACAGTGACGTGTTACAATTCCATTACAGTTCCAGTGAATTATTTTGTTTTGTTATAGACTTGAGTCATTAAAGTGTAAATATTCTGTAGGATAGGTAAATAAAGTATATAACGTCACATATAATAAATAAGATATAAATAAATAACGGATATGAATGTATATAAGGACCTGCACAATTGTATAAACATATATATCACAGAAAAAGAATACTTTTATGTTATCCACCTCGATGTGTGGATTCTCTAGATGTAGACCGAGTTCTCACATTATCTTGAGATTCATTTCTAGTTTTCCTCAGTTTACCTTTTGGCCAACCTTTTGGCTTCTTCGCCATGTTAGTCTCCCTTTGCTGACAAGGAGACGGCTGACTGTTGTTAGAGCAAATCTCTTCCTCAGATGGTGTTCTCTGCTGATCTTTCCTTTTTGTTTTCTCGATTAATGTCGAGTGTCAGCTTAGGATTACTGACAGTAAGTTCTGTGCTATCCTTCCTCAGGACGAACACAGCTTTCAACGTATCTACCAAGCTAGGTAACAATTCCCTTGCTAAGTCTTTTACTTCCATACTTCTAATTTCAGGGTTAACAGTTTGAACTTCCTGGATGGGTACGTGGACCGGCGCTGACGCGACTTGTGCAAACGAGGTACCTGGAGTTACCAGTACGTCCATTTTCTTCTTTGCATCAAAGTAAGACAGCCTGTGAAGCACCTTGACTTCTTGAACCTTCATTTCAAACTTAAAGACGGGGCAGATTTTTGCAGTGGCTTTATGCGGCCCTTGACAATTGGGGCATACAATAGGTTCTTCACACGGATTACCTTCATGTGTGGGTTTTCCACATATACAACGCTTATCATGCTTACAATTAACTGACGAGTGTCCAAAACTTTGACAATTAAAACATCTCAAGGGGTTTGGAATGTATGGGCGTACCTGTAGTGGATAGAACGCAGCTTGGATCGTCTTTGGGAGCTTTGTAACATTAAAGGTAAGTATATGATTTGGAGTATCTATAAATTCTCCATCACGTTTTGTTCTAATCCGCCTGACTTCCACTACACCTTGACTTTTTAAGTTGTCTTTAATCTCCTCGATGGTGCAGTTCAATAAATCCTTGCAGTATACTACTCCCTTCGATACATTAAGAGTGCCGTGTGGTACAACTTCAATATCAAAACCACCAAAACGCTGACATTTAATAAGTTGCGTAGATTGCTTACTAGAAACTGTTTCTATCAGCAACTCTCCTTTCACTTTCTTTACTTCTTTCACCTTTCCTATTAACCCATACGTTACTTATAAGGAAGGGACTTACATTTGTAAAATCACCTTCCTTCCTTTTAAGGACCAGGAACCGGGGCACAGAGTCCTCCTTCTCACTGGTACCTATATTCTTTTTTAGTGGAGGAAATTCCTCCTCCCTAGCATTTGGTCTGGTGGCATCTGGATAAGGAATGGAGCCACCTTCCACTTCCTCATTGGACCGAACATCTGGACGGCTCCGACGGGGTCCGGCCCAGACTCCCCACCGCCCTGGTATGAATTTAAATTATTTATTTCATATTTGCATTTTAAAGCTTCTGCCAGCTTTGCAGGGTGTAACAAAGAAGCGGACAACATCAGCGGAGCCCTGCCGAACCACTACTTGTTTCATGGTTGCGCTGAGTGACCAATTCAAAAGAACATATAGAAACATATACAAGTTAGTGGACATGAAAAGGATTTAGGATAGGATAGGTAGGAAAATGCTAAGGTCCGTGGGGGCGCAACTCCACAAAATCTGACGGATAGTCAGACCCTTGCGGGGACGTACAATAGAAACTGATATTTATCCAGCATATTACTGCATAAATAAACAGCCATGGATGTTGCAACATAATTAAGAATTTAAAAGTTTAGGAATTGTAAAATTTTGGTTTTTATAATTTTTTTATTATTTGTTCGTTTGTAATAACAGTGATGAAATTAATTGGTACACACAATGCTTTAATGCTGCATATTAAATTTTTCATACATATTTTAGATAAAAGTTTATGTTTTTACTTATTTTAATGTTGCAATTTTAAGGAGAAAGTAAGAAAACATTTTTTAAATGGTCTCAAAAATATCTTTTATGTGTTATTTTCGCATTAATTTTAATATATTGTCAATAAATCAACTAAATTTTGCATATCAAAGTGTTTTGTTACATTTTTTTTCAAATCTTTTTGTTAATTAAATTGGACTGTAGACAAATAGGTTTATTTCTTCTCAAGATGGGTACAAAATTGAAAAGAGAGGGAGAAAATGGAAAGCAAATCTTCATTAATTTGATCCCCAAAAATAAAATTAAATAGCCGGTTAATTGGAGGTAGCAGCGCCAAATATTTGCACTAAAATTATATGAAAAGAACTTGGTGTCCATAGCCCATTCAAACCAGAGATGGGCCCCAGAATAAGTTGGAGTAAAATAAGAGCAGTTGAATGCGTTCTTGATCAAATTCTGCACTGAAAGACTTTGCAACATTTTCAGGTAGTCAGAATCCAGAATAATGAAGAGAAGTGCAGAAAAATGACAGCTTCACGGAGTTCACGTCCTGAAAAAAATGACAAATAACATGCGTTCAATTTATCAAGATTTGACCTCACCAGATCAGGAGGTCAAAGGTCAGGTTGACATGTAAATAACCTAAGATCACCGCCTTGGATCTTCTGAAAATAGGCCATCAACCATCAAAATCGGTTGAGTAGTTTTCGAGGAAAGGCAAACTAAAAAACAGACAAACAAACAGAAAAAACAAAACTTATTTTATGTATGTTTAGTTTTGATTGTGGTATTTAAAGATAATTATTCCACATGTCATTTAAGAAATATTATATTTTTATTTAAAATTAGTAAAAACTAATAGTTGAGGGAAATATTCAGTAAATCATTTATCTAAGCATTTATGGAATTATATAGAACAAATATTTGGTAAATATTAACCATATATATTACGCTTTTGTTATTTTACCATAGCTATGGTCTAACAATAAAAGCATTTGTGCTGGTGTTACTTATAGTTCGTAATGGAGGACTAGAAAATTACTTGGTCTCGCAAATCGTCTTAGACCTATAAAGAAAGGACATGAATAAGACACCAAGCTTTAAGTGGGTTTTAATGATTTTGTACCTCACCATTATCGGTCAGTATACCATTTAGATCCATAACGTGTGGTGTTTTGTTTGTCATTGAAGTAAATCGAATTCGAGATCATCAATAAAAGTGTAGGATGTAGGACAAACATAAAAGTGCTGGAGCAGGACAAACAGTAATTAATAAGTATGTTTATGTTATATTTATTTGACACTATTTTGCCAGAATTACTACTTACCGAACTCATTGTATTAGTTTACACACATTGAATTTAAAAGCATATTAATTTGATTTCTGTTTTTGCATCTACAGTTTTAAATATAATATAAAACACATCTGTTGCGATCTGCGGTTAAAGCTGATGATGCTCGATTATTTATTGTAGAAACAGAAATACCGTACTCGGCGATTGAATACAAACTAAACTGATAACAATACCACTATAATACAATGTGGACATTTCCCACATTGCCAAGTCTACAACATAAATTTTAATATTTTATGTTACACATCAGCTTTTAACAGGACTCGCTCAGTCTTAGTCGTTTCAATATTTAGATAGTTTGGAGTAGCCTTATAATTAAAACACAAGATGCATTTTACTTACAAGGTTGATTTGATTCAATAGTTAATCTGAATTACGATCATAATTTAATATTTTATTTTTGTAGTTTGTAGTGTCTATATGTTATGTTACAATACACAGTGTCTATTGTAATTTATTCTATTGTGGTTTATGTAATAAATATTGTTTATATTACTTGGTGTAATTTAACAATGTTTTATCGTAAAACATAAAGAAAAAAATATAAAAATTTGGAATATATTTTTACTTTTTGTAAATTGATCTAATATTATTGAATTATTCACAAATATTTCAAAAGTATAATAACAACATGTTTCAAATGATTTTCGTAAATATTTTAAAAATCTGACTAATAAATGTTACAAAAATACTATTTTTAAATGATCAGAGAAAGTATTATTAGAAAACTTAATTAAAATATATTATTTAGAATATTAAATATTGTAAATAAATTTATATCATTTATTTTAAATATGTATGATAAATATTTCAAAATCTTTCTTAGATTTGACATTCTGGAGGTGACTATTATCTAATAATTAAATTGATTTTGATCTTTTTGATCACTTTTATTTGTAAAACTGTAATAATCGGCATTGGGTTTACTGCTTTCACAAAATCCGTTTAAATTTGATGTATGTTTAAATTTAAAAATTGGGATATAGGAAGTAAACGGCCTTAACCCAGATTGGTATGAAACTTTTGTGTAAACTAATTAAAGCTTGTTTAGTCGAATAGTGCAATCTTTAAAGCACGGGTATTGTAATAACTGTAACTTACCAACCAACACCTTTAACCCTAATCACATGAAAACGTGTAATTTTTTTAAAGATAAAATTGTGATAATTGTAACCTACCAACCAACAACGTTTGCCCCCATCAAATGAAAATGTAAGTTTTTAAAGAAAAAATTGTAATAACAACCCATATCATACCAACTGTGGCGACCCATTACGGTCATTTTTGGTCAATCTGCGCTCAAAAATAGCACAATTCGACTCAAGAACACTTTACTAGATTTACAAAAAGTTTGAAACCAATCTGGGATGGGGCTGATTGCTTCTCTTAAGCCAAAAATGTGAAAGCAGATTTATATAATTTGTTCATATTTATTTTTTTCTACGTAATTATTTAACTTTTAATTTTTTTCCATGTTAATACAATAAAAGTATTCTAAAATCAGTTGTCAATATCATGTAATTTTTTTCTATTGATGCATTTGATTAATTTTATTCTTTCTGATCGCTACTTTCAGCATTTTGTCTAATAATTTAGATATATAATTCTTAGAGTAATTAAATTTTTAAATTGTATACTAATGCCGGGTTGCACCAACCTATCGTAAAATAGTCGATCGAATAATCCATGATCGACCAATTAATCAATAATCTTCCGGTTTTTAAACTATGGTTGCACTAATAATTTTAAAGTAAATAACTTTATCAAACTTCAAATCAAATGACAACACATATTTTGTTCCATCACAAAAATGTCGACCGAAAACACTGATTAATTTTGTCGGTAAAAAGTCGATTAACGAACAGTTTTTAATAGTGCAACCATATAGTTTCGATTTACAGTCAATCGGCTGATTAACGCTTCGTTTTTTTAAAGGAGCAACCGGGCATAAAACTCTACAGTTTATTGAATTTCTTCATATATTTTTTTGAACAATTAATTGTTTACCATTCTATTTTTTTAAAATATGATTAAAACATTTGTAAAATTTAGATTTCCAATAAATTAAATTTTAATCAATAAATGCTTTGGAAATTTCACGTTTAATCGTTTAATAATGTAATGAATAGAATTGATACATAATTCAAACAATCATCAATAAGCTAATTTTGTATTGAAAATGTTACACAAAGCCTTTTTGACATACTTTTATTCTCTAAAGCTAGCGTTGCATTTTACTGATAAATGAACATTGTTTTATGAATAATCGTTTTTGAACATTTTAAAATTAATTTTTTCAGTCAAATACTTCGTTTTTACATTGTGTATACCAGCCTGTATGTATACCTACTTGCATTTTTTAATGAGACCATTTTAAAATAAATATATATACTTTAAATTTTACTGTATATTGTATTCAATGCTGAAAGATATATCACATACGATATGCGGTTTCTACTATGATCTTCCGAGAATTGCTTACATGTGTTTTTTCTTTGCAAACAGTGTCTTTGGATGTGTTCACATTTTACATTATTAATGTTACTGTTCTGTATTCAGGTGTAAATTAAACACAACTTGCTTTGAGTAAACAGTTTTAGTTTCGAATTAGAATATCCTTTGTAGATTGAACATCACGTATTTTACTAATGTAATAAAATTTACATATGAAATTGTAAGTCAGCAATATACAGTAAACAACAAGTAAACTTACAAATTGAATTAATTTAGAAAAAAATTGTTCCAAAATACTAATAGGATACCTTGTGAAATAGGGTTACAATATAGATACAGTAAATTAATGTTGTGAAACAGTTTTGCACCTGATTCACAGTAATTAATAATAAAATTGTAAAACCGAGTTTAAAACATAATACTAATTTTACTATAACATGATTAGATTGATATATTTTTTTAAATAATTTAAATATTAACACGTAAAATATGGGAACTTTTTGTGAGATATTTTAAATGGTCACAAATTATAGAACAAATCTAAAAGCAATAATGTGTCATGATATTGTTTCTGATTTATTGTCTTTAACAACAAACTACATTATCCGATATTACATATCCCATATAGGGTCAACTGGGGTAATTTTAAACGGTTTGACAGGTTTGTTTACATTTTCCCAAATGTCCTGATTTTCTGGCATCAATACCTAAAAATATTAAACTAAAACGCTGTATATGGAAATACATTAGTTTATATGTTTATTAACGTTTTTAAAAAAGATAAGATTTCTTAACAATGCTTTGTTTTGTTTATTTAGAATATTAAAAAAAATTGTATTGATTAACATTTGTCCGGTGGCTGTCGTGTATGTTGTTGTGTAAATGTAAACGATTTGTTTTTAACCCATAGTTTGATGTGCAGATGTACAAGGGAAAATGAAAACAAGGTGGGTATATAACGTGAAATGAAAATTCTAACAGAATTTAAGTGCCGGTTTACATTTACTCCAACTTTTATTGTATTTATCAATTAAAAGGCTGTTTTTCTTCATTATTTAAGAGGAGCTTTATTGTATACATATATATGATACATTACATACGCTGAATAACTAAAAAAAATAATGTTCCATTTGAAAAACACACAACCAAAAGTAGAAACTTCATTCTCTTAAAATTAAATTAATTGTTTGAATAGTAACAAAACAGAAATAAATTTGTGATTTCGCAGATCACAAAACGAAATCGAGAACTAAGGGTAACCGACATTTTTTTAATTAGAAGGAAGTAGGTAAGGATCACTGTTCCATAACAGGTACTCTCTTATTAAATTGATAAAAAATTTGCTCTCCTTTAATCTGAATTATTGGAAAAGGAAGAATTCCAATATTACTTGCTCAAAACTGATGTAACTCTATTTTTTTGCCCACAGCAAAATTTTTGACTGAAATTGTCAATTGATTTTAAACCCATTACCTCCAACTCAGCGCCTTCTTCAACATTTCTAATTACACAGACATATTTAAATGTCGTGGTACTTCGTTGCTTCCCTTTGAAGCTTACTAAAATGAAATTTTTCATTGGTCAGTTCTGATAATTGGCCATCTTAATTTCAATATCATCGTCTACATTCTCATCAAGGGAGCTATCGCTACATTTTCATGAAATTCTGTTTCACTCTCATGAGGAAGAGCTTCTTTACGTTTATTTTTCTTTTTCTTTATTGGTTTTATTTATTTTTTCTGTGAGCCATAATGGTAAGGGGGAGAGTCAGAGTACGGTTTTTCTGGCGTTGTTTAGCCATTTCATCAACAGTATACATATAGTACTGTGACTTGTTATGCATGTAATTAATTCAAGAGGTTCTAGTTTTAACATATCGTCTTCAAACTGAATATTTTTTGAAGTAAGTCATTTTGATATTGTCTTTTGCACGTTGTGTTGGGAATTTTATTAACTGAGGGATAGGTGGCATTTTTCATGACTATCACGGTATTATTTTCAAGACGCGACAGAACTTTTCCAAACCAATCTTCGAACGCCTTAGCATTCATCTCTTCATGGTAGTCGGTAGTTTTCTTCGACTCAAATACTAATAGTAGACAATCCCTCAACAAACTCTGTTTTGCTACCTATATGAGTTACGATTAAACGTTTTTTTTTTTTTGTCTCTACCATATGAATTTTACAGACTAGTAGACAAACCACGCAAAAAATGCCTTGCAAAAAGATTTAATGGTTTCAACCACCTATACCTTAGCTTTTTAGTGTGGCCTTGGCTTTGACCCATGTCTCATCTATAGGTAATTTTTCCGCTTTTTTCTTCCCTAATTTTTGATTTTCCGAAAGTATTTTCTTCTTTAAGTCACTACTTCAAGATCTCTGTTAGAGCACTACCCCAACCACGTCTCGCATACTAAAATTTCTTCCTTAACAACTTTTAATATACAGTCAATAGTTGGGATTATATTATCAAAAATATTGGTGTACTTTTCTTTTTATTGCACATCTGTCAAAATTATCGGATAGTTTGTAGAATATTCTTGCGAATCCTTGTCTTTTTTGGAGAAGATAAATTGTGATTTAGTTTGTATTCACGCACAACAGTATAAACTGACGATTCACACACTTCGGTAGAAATGGACATTTTCTTTACGATGTCCGATATTATCTTTGTTCGATTTGTTGTTAGTTCATATTATATATTGCTATATTTGGAAATTAGGTAACTGAATCCGTTGAAGACATTGTTTACCGCACGAATTCACGCATCTGAATACCCTTTCAGTCATCTTATTAAGCTTTCCCCAGCCAATAACAACGTTCGGCGGTTGTGTTCACGTGTATATCACGCAGACTTGTTTATTTACATGCGTTCAAAAGGGATGTTAACCTGCCTAGATTTTCTAATTTAAAAATACGTACTTAGAAAAATATTTATTTTACAACTTTTCGCTTGAAATAAATAAAAGTTGTTTGTAATTTAATTATACACAACTTTTGTTTAAACTATTTTTGATCCAAAAGTAATTACGATACCTCGTTTTGTCCGACGTACTAACGTAGTAGTAGGTAGCGTTCGTATAACGGCTTAACAGTTATACTAAATTCAAGTTAGCGATAGAGCCAGACCTTACTTTGCAGAAAAAACAGTATTTACTGTTCGAGATTAACTTTTTGTTTACAATAATAATTCTACACTTAAAAATGTTTGTATTGTAATTGCATATTGCATAGCGTATTGTTAATTTTTCTGAAATAAAATTATACTGTGAACCAGAATCTAACAAAGCTCTACATTGTGTGCCGGTTTCCGTTTGAATCTAGCACAATCACCAATACAGTAGAAAACAAGAAAATGAGTAATACAAGAATAAGAAGGCAGTGCTATTTGAGGCAAGTCACTAGAGGTAGAAGAAGTTTTCAAAATATTATCCATTTTTGCTTGAAAAATTTTCCGCTCGCCCAAAAGTTGTCAACCAAAGGGGGGTAAGAATTAAAGTAGTGGCGTAATTAACAAAAACATAACAATCAAATTTTTGGTTTTGTTTATCATCGGCTAATCATTTTAACACCTTATCTAAATAAAATTATTCGGTACAATATAAAAACTTCTTTAAAATTCTGAAGTTTTGAAAAAGTTTAAAATAGTCATTAGGAATTTATACTAATGAAAACAACTCTTTTGTTTGGCATTTATAAAAACAATAAACTTTCGGTAGGTATTTTTTATGTATTTTTTATCGAGTTTTCAAGTGCAAAGTTTACACTTGCAAACGCATTAGATAATTTTAATCAATAACGTAAAAGAAATGTAATTTAATTTCCTTAAATGAGTTTATTAACTAACAAAAATTGTGAGAAAATTAATTAAGCAGTGTTTTTTTATGTGGTGGTATTTTGGAAGCATAATTGTTATTATAATATGCTTTAAATAAATAGTTTTTGAAGTATTTGCGGTATAATATATGGGCGATTAATTTTAATTTAAGTTGTAATAAACCAGAAACAAAACAAAATAAACCAGCTTTAAAAACTAGATAGGTTTTAAAATGAAAATATAGTTTTAGTAATGGATTGCTGAAATAATTTTATATCAAATAAAGTACTCTTTAATAAATTAATTTAGTTTGGTAATCAAATATAATTCAATTGAAAAATCTGCTACTAAATTTATTTAACGAGGACTTCTGCCGTTATCTTTCTAATTAAACTTTTTAATGTAATTTAAAAAAAATATATTTCAAAACATAAGAATAGTAAGTTAAAGTTAATAAATAATTAGATGCAGTAAATGTTAAACACAATCACTCATTGAACTGTTACCAGCAATAATTGATTATACATTTTGATGTAGAATTAAATATGAGTCAAAATTTGGGAAAATATACAAGGTGCTGTATTAAAAAAGCAACATCTTTTTGAGACACCTTTATGTTTACCATTACGCAAACTTGTTTTATCTTAATTAAGATATTTGCACATACAACAAGGATTTTGACTTTAACAATTACATTTTCTAGAATTTGTTGTATATTTTTTTTTTTTATATTTAGTCTTTAATAGGAGCAGACTTCACGTTTGATTGTTTTCTAATAATAATAACTCAATTGTTCAGTTATTTTTAAAATAATTTAATAGTGAATAAAGAATTTAAATATTTTGTTTCAACTTGAAATGTAACAAAAAACAATAATGGTTGCAATACCCTCTATTACAGTGTTTAATTAAATAGTTCTAATGTTACAGTTTTTAATTATTGTGCATTTATTTATTTATTCGTATGGTACATTTTCATTATTGTATTGTGATGTAGGTGTTATGTATGGTGCCCCAGGTGATCAGTATAAACATGTATAGTGTGATGACGAAACCGTGTGCAATTGTGATTTTCTTCAAAGTCCACTAAAACCTAAATATACCAACCGTTGCCCACCTTAGTATTTATATTATTTTATTTATTGTGTATACCTTCATGTACTAATAATAAAAATTAAATAAAACTATATTTTAACATGTTTCCAAACTTTTGAAATTTAATGTTTTGAAAGGATTAACGTGTTTATACTAACTCTAAAAATCAAGCATTTTAGTGTTGTATGCATTTGATGTATTTAATTCTTAATTTTTGCATTTTAGCATAGTGCAATTTATTCACTTAAAGTTAGCAGCACTATAATACCATTCGTGAAACATAAACTTTAAATTAGTTTGGCATTATAAGTGTTATGATTAACATGACTGTGACCTATAATAAAATAAATTGTGGTTGTATTTCAAAGTAGAGCAACCAATACCAATTATTCCATCGGGGTCTAAATGTTTGCGCAACTTTTGCTAAAGAAACGCAAACATATCTCTTTGCAGCATTAAAATGTTTATATTTGTTTAATAATTAACACCTTTTTTATTTTAACAGACTCTGAAAAACATAAAAAATACTTCTCCTAGAAAGCTTGTTTTCGTTTGAGCAAGTGCTTGAGAAATTTTACAGCATGTAATATGAAAATCTTTCAAAAATATATACAATTCTATTGAGTAACAATAACGATGACTTGTTCATATGTAATTTTTTCAACTTTGTTCCTGAGAAATTATGGTTTTACAAGGATTTTAGCTTAAATTTAGTAGGAAAGATAGAGATAATCATTTGAACTTTAACACACTTAAAGCTCTAGGCTATTACATAATAATATAAAAATAATGAATTTTATTCCTTTGGGTGTGATGTTTGACGTTACAGAAAAAATCAAATGAAATAATTTTTTTAGTAAAGAATTTAGAAAATTTAAGTAAACCAAAAATTTTTATTTTCTAATTAGAAGTCCCAATATAATCTGATTAAATATTCTAAAAAACAGAACAGTGTGTAATGGTTGTGCTTGTATTGTCGTCAATGCTTTTATACTTAAATTAAAGGCTGAAGTGAAGGACAATCTTTATCACGTCAGCTTTTTTAAGTATAATGTTCTACAAAAAAACACTAATACATATAAAAAATACAAGCATCCTATTACAAAACAACTGTTTACCGCAGAACCCGAAAAGCGAAAATAACACTGCGTTTTAGAAAAAAATGGTTCAAACAAAAGCTATCTATAGACAACAGAATTTCCAACAACTTTCCACTCAACTTCTTTTGTAAAATGATATTCGTAGAGATATTGTCACGTGATTGTTATATCTCAGTAATTACTTATCGGATCAAAAATAGTTTAAACAAAAGTTGTGTATAATTAAATTGTAAATAACTTTTATTTAAAATAAAAATTTGTAAAATAAACGTATTCTAAATATTTTACAAATTCAAAAATCTGTGTAGGTTAACAGCCCTTTTGTGTCGAAGAATATGTTCAAAATTTAATCAGATCTGCCCAATTATAAATAAGGTCCACGTACAATGTTTCATAAAATTCGGACGGATGGTTTTCTTCATATCTTGTAAACCCACGGACGGACGACCGGCCGGGCGATACGATTTCGCGTACAATTTATTATTAGTAAGGGCTACTATTTTACAGTATTGGTCAAAATTATATTCAATCATAAGCGTGCGAAACCGATGGGGGAGGTAAGTTTATTCATCCTTTGACTTTTTGACAATTTAACACTAAAATATGATTTATTATCTAAAATTACATAAAAAAAGGTACTCTTTATAGAATGTTGTAGGAGCAACCATTTAAGAGATATGCCGCTTTAAATAAAACATTGCACGATGCAGAGCTGAAATTAAGCAATGAAACTTCGATGCAAAACAAAACTTATTTAATTAATAAACGGTCTTATAACAAAAACAAGGAAAAATTCCAACAGTTAACTGTAACGGCATGTGTGTGTTAAAGTGCAAAGCGCTATCTAAGCGATAGCTTTAATGCTTGTACCACAACGTTGCCGATAAAGCCAAGATAACTTGTACAGAAGTACACACGCAACAAAAGAACACCTGATGCAGCATTTCGCTCTTATTGTGAGCTCATCAGAGGTGTATACTTACGTGCGGTATACGACTGTACAAGACGGAGGTTGGTCTTTTAAGCTCTCGTGGAGCAATGATCATCATGCTGCATCAGGTGTTCTTTTGTTGCGTGTGTACTTCTTTACAAGTTATCTTGGCTTTATTGGCAACGTGTGGTACAAGCATTAAAGCTATCGCTTAGGTAGCGTTTTGCACTTTAACACACACATGCCGTTACAGTTAACTGTTGGCATTTTTCTTACTTTATACTATTCATACGTGTCAATGTTTACACGAGATGTCGCAAGACACACATTTTACTTAACAAAAACAAAGTTCAATTAATCAAAAATGACGTTTATGTAAAAGTAAAAGTGATGACAGACATCATAACACATTAATAATTATTGATTGTATGGAAGTATCATTGTTTAATTTCAGCTCTTCACCGTGCAGTGTTTCACTTAAAGCGGCATATCTGTTAAATGTCCTACAACATTTTATGAAAAACACTTTTTTATGTAATTTTAGAAAATAAATTATAATTTGGTGTCAAATTGTCAAAAAGTTAAAGGATAAAAAATGATAAATAAATAAATAGAAATGGTCTTTACGACCCTTGCTTTGTGGAGGTTTGTTTATTAAATTGACGTCCAACTCATACTTGTGTAAGCTTTGAAAAAAGGCCACACAATGAAGAGCGAAACGTCGACAATCACAGCCTTTTGAGTTGTTTGTCCTTTCTACGTCCACAAATTTTTATTTAAGAATTTAATTTTTGGAGAAATACTTACATGATAAATAAATTTATCCTCTTCACCGTTTTGCGCGCCTATGGCTGAAATTAATTTTGACCAATAGTGTAAAATAGTATCCCTTACTAATAGTGAATTGTACGCAAAATCACATCGTTTTATCTCGAAGGGTTCCTGAGATATTAAATAAAAACCATCTCGTGGGGGCAACATTCAAAGGACCGTAGCTCCTTTAAAAGGCTTTTGCGGACTCATGTTTACAGGAACTTTTTTTTATATTTTCGAAAGTAGAATTAGTCCTTAAAGTTTGTCCCCCTATTTTGTGAACGATAAATTGTGTTTTAAAGATCATAGGTAGGGTTAGGGCTGCCATCACCTAAATTGCCGACACCGGATAAACACGGCAAAAAACCCGGACATTTGGGCGAAATATGGTTTTTCCCCGGACACATCTGAAAAATTTTTTGCAACAAAAATAAAGACACTGTTATAATTTTTTAATTTTTATTCATTTATACAGCAACAAATAATAGACATTAAAAAAAATAAACACTCTTTCTGAGGTAATATGGTACCTAACAAAAATAATTAGAAACGCTCTTCTTTTGGCATCAGTCAAGTTATTATAATACTATTATTAACTAACTATAATACTTTATTATTTTAGAACAAACTACACCAATGATATTGTCAGTCATCTAGTTAGTTAACTAAATCCACTATTTGTTGATTGTAAATTAAAAGTACCCAAGTAACTGCTAAAACTTTTTATTTTAAGGAAATCATTTTTTTACTTATTTTGGTATTTTTCAGTCTTCCCAATTTTCGCTAAAATATCTTTCTTTTCCAACAAGAATTTGTAAAAGTCGGAACAACTCAGGTCCTTGAAATTATATTTGATTCTGATCAGAGAAGAAACCGTGCGTATGTTAAGCGAGTTTCTTTCTTTCGTCCATTGCTGCGTGACTAGCGAAAACACTCTCTCTACGTTCGCATTGTGAGCTGGTATACAAAAATAATACTGTGCGATTTTAAGCAGTTCAGAATATAAATGGGCGTTAGGTGTTTTAAAAAAATTCAGCCACAGCTGGTTTGCGCTTAAAGCTTATCGCCGTCAGTAAGGTTCATGCTATAAGCTTTTAAGTTTGTCCATTCATCAATCAGCTTCGTGTCATCGATTTCGATGTTAATTTCCTTGAGGAATAGGACTGTTTTTTCGACATCAGACCATGGAGTACTTTCAGTGATGTTTGGCAACATCAACCAGTTGAATTTGTCAAAGTCCTTCATTGGTTTTCCCACTTTTCTATGTAGGATTTCATTTCTCTGTAAAAATCTATACAATTTTTTTTAACTCGTTTTTAGTGTTTTCATCTTGTTTGTTCAAAACACTTTGTGCCTTCAGAGGCACAAAGTTTTCTTTCATTCTGTCTTCTAACGTTTTATTCAGAGACGCCAATATGTTTCTGGTTTCGATAATGGAGTTATCACTTTTTCCAACTTTTCGATTTTTCCATGGAAAACGTACATCACTGAATGAATGAGAAACATGTATGCCTCTGATAGTGGGTCTTCAAAAACTTTTGATCAAAACGGGTGGTCTATCCAAGCTTTCAAAATAACTTTTCAAGGCCTCGTACATTTTCAAAAACCTCTCGATTGCGGGAAAAAGACTTAGCCATCGTGTTTTCGAGTGAAATAAAAGATGCTTGTATTCCGATTCAGCAGCTGCACAGAACTCCTTGAGAGCTTCTGTGCGAACTGTATAAATTGAGAAAAAGTTGTATATTTTCAATATCATAGTCTCTACGTCAATAGGAAGTAGGTCGCATCCATGGTGCACAGCGTTGTGAAGTATATGGGCAGAACATCCCATGCCAACAATATTTGGATTTAGTTTACTTTTCAGTTTGTAGAAGACATTATTTGTCCCTGATCTAGTGCTCCCGCCGAAGTTTGTGTTGCAGTTGTCGCCAGAAAATGCTATACACTTCGATAGAAGATCATGCTCCTGAAGTTGTTTCATAATAATCTCAACAATTGTGTCAGATGTCTCATTTTCAGTAGACTCGATTTCAAGGAGCTTTGATGTGATACCATTTTTTTGTTTATCAAAATACTGTATGATGATGGGGAATAATTTAGTACTGCCGTGATTACTAGCATCGGTGGATACACTTACGAATGCAACATCTATTAGATCACTTTTGAGTTCGGCAATTGTTAAAGGGCATAACACGTTATTAACAATAGCTGTAGCTTTCGTGCGATTACATGTCATGTGTTTTGCTGTATTTGACTCCGAAAACATTACTTGGTTAAGGGAATTACTACAATCCAAAGAGTTGAATGACATGTGGTGATTGACTGTGTGGTAAGCCATTGCGCCTTCGGCTGCTCGAATAAGATTTTCTTCTGAGCTAGGTCTAGTTTTTTCAAAGAATGCCTGGATGTTTGAACTACTAGCTTGGCTTGTTGAATTAGCTTTGTGTTTTTGTGTGTTAAGGTGCTCTTTAATGTCGGAAATACCTTTATTTGCAATGGAAATATTTGTAGAACAAATCTTGCACTGTACTTCCCAGTCATATTTTCCTCTTTTAAACATAGGATATTTGCTTTGCAATTCGCTATTGAACGTGCATTTACGCTTGGGCATTTTGATCTGAAAACATACAACATGACAGGCGCTCCTTCATACTTAAGCATTACTGGATTCATCGTGCGATTTGTTGATCGATTGGTGCGTACACAGATCATTCGATTCAGTGGAGGGACGCGTCATTTCAGTAGACAGTTGTTACGCACACAAGTACGCGTGTCTATATGCATTACAACTACAACCTAGCGTCACCCGCTTTCATGAGATAAAATGTCTGAACCTAATTCTGTAGGTTATTAACATACGTACTCAAAAAGTTATCATACTACTCAAAAAACTGACAAAATAATATGTGAACTTACGTAAATTGCTGTGCCGCAATTTTGATACCAATCAACGCGCGAAACACGCGTGCGATTTACTTGCCTGCGTGCATGCAACTGAGTGAGAGAATGAGTAGTGGCGGGGGCGAGCACGCGGCGCGGGGCACAGGTGGGGGCGTTCGATCGTCGACTATTTTGCCGTGCCTTCTTGAATGCGGGTTATTGTTGATGAATTTTTAACTAAGATTTATTTTAATTTATCGCTTATCTTTAAAAAGTTGGGTTACCCCTGACAACAAAAGTATCCGGGTTTCACCCGGACGCTTTTAAGAACCCCTGCCGGACGGCCTCCGGACGCCCTTCAAACTAGGACAAATCCGGGGAAACCCGGATGGATGGCAGCCCTAGGTAGGGTGCATATCCACGTTATCAAGACCCACTCCCTCTCCCTCAAAATTGAAGAGTGGGTGAAATCTAAAGAATATGGTTAAATATGTTCCCTTATCTCCCTATTACCCCTGCCAAATTTCATAAGAATATACTAAACCGTTTTTAAGATATTGCCTTGTAACACTTTAAAAAACTCACCTCGTATAAACAGTCACAAACAATATACAGAAGTGTAATATATGTTGACGAACCCCGCAAATGTTATTTCTTCGCTGAAGTTACTCCCGTGTTTTATACAAATTCTGTAGTTCTTGACATGGTTTGGTGGGGTGATCAACAAGAACATGTTTGATGATGTGTCAACATTTTTTCCATTTGTATTTGAAGTGTCCTCATCAGCGTTTTTTTCAATATCGTTTGTGGGTTCCTAGTTCACACTTTACACAGTATCATCGTTGTATTGAGTGTCTGTTGAGTCAATTCCATTCTTTTCCTGCAACTGCAAAATTTTGAATAAGACGCTTACTCAGAAGAGCGTGCATCTCCTCAAAAACTAGAAATTTTATTTTATCAACAATTCCATCACCTATTAAAATTGTCCCTAATGCACTTAAAGAGAACATCATTAACTTAAAAAATGCCAACAAATTAACTGTAACGACATGTGTGCGTTTATACTATTCACAGGTATCAATGTTTTACACGAGATGTCGTAAGACACATTTTACTTAACATCGTTAACTTTCAGTACCGTATACACTACGTTTAAAGGCACCGTTGTTAATGCAAAGATTTTTTTCTCAACAGAGTCACAGACAACAATAATCTGGTCTGAGACTGTGGAACGTTTTTTTTCTAATTAGTTATTTTATTTACCATAAATTGTCATAATCACAGAATTGAGTAGTAGGTATTTTTAAAAGTTGCTCCATAAAGTTACGGAGACCAAATAAACACCGAACTTATGCTACATATACTTTTCTATTAAACGTACTACGTTGTCAACAGGAAAACAAGTCAACTTTTATAAACTTTAAAGTATTAGAAATTATTATGTATGTTATTCACATATTTCTTTGACCTTATGTATTTATCGATTCTGAATTTTATCATTACAACAAGATGTTGCGACTTCTAGTGTAGCTCGTGCTAACATACCACCTTCGAAAAGTAATCTACACCAAAGCAACCTTGTGGACAGATATGTAAGCGACCGACACTAGATCTTGTTGATCCCATATACAGGGTTATCGAAAAGTATGGAAACCTGCTTATATCTTGTAAACCACGAGGATTAGTGGTATGAAACTTTGGGGAAGTATGTATGACATACTTCCGGACATTTTTATTCTTTATAAAATTTTGATACGATGATGCTTCAATTACGAGTAATTGATATCAACTTTTGAGTTTCAAATTGCACCATACTAGTGGACTGAAATTTTTAGATTCTACATGAAATTCTGTATGCAACGGTCTTATGGGATGGAATTTTATTATCTATAGCACGTTAAAAACACCTATCCACTTTCTAATGTAAATATTTACGAGTAAAAGTATTCTCATTAAGACAACAAACAAAAATTTGTATAACGTTATTTTTTTACAAAATTGTGTATCCGTAAAAAATAAATGATATCGGAGTTACAAGTAAAAATATGTTCAAAAGGTAACAAAGTAATCCCGTTTTACGTTACCTATACCTACTGAACCTTATCGATAATGAGATTTTGTCCAAGTAATTAAGTAGGTGTAATTATTTGTATGACCAACATACTTATTATTCCCAAATAAAGAACTGTTATTAGAGACAAAGGTAAAGAAAACTGTTAATGAGCCTATTATGATGAATTGATTAAAAAAAGAAAACAAATTCCAAAGATTTAACCAAATTAACAATAATAGATTACCTACTAGGTAATTAAACAACTTTTGCATTTCTTCTATTATCTATAGCACTTTAAAAAATATCTATCCACTTTCAAATGTAATTGTTTAATTACTAGTAAAGTGTTCTCATTAAAATAACAAACAAAAATTTGTACAACGTTATTTTTTGTAAAAAAATGTATACCTATCCGTAAAAAAATGAATAAAAGAAATAAAGGATACGCCACTACACTGCTAAGAAAGAATTAAGTATTCTATTCAACACACAAAAGCTCTTATTGGTTATTGTTTTCCCCAAACAAGTACTTACAGAGACAGGTACCCGCCCACAAGCAATAATGTTAACGGACAAACTGAACTTTTTATATCATATTTTTAATAACATTTATCATATTAAATAATTTTTATGTCCACCGTTGCACACAGAATTTCATGTAGAATCTAAAAATGTCAGTCAACTAGTATGGTCCCATTTGAAAATCAGAAGTTGATATCAATTACTCGTAATTGGAGCATCGTATCAAAATTTTATGAAGTATAAAAAATGTCCAAAAGTATGTCATACATACTTCCTCAAAGTTTCATACCGCTAATCCTCGCGGTTTTTAAGATATAAGCAGGTTTCCATACCTTTGGATAACCCTGTATGATGTTTTCACAGTTGAGTTTTAGGCATATGGAATTTGCAGTGTTTTTTTGTCAACGAAGGAACACTTCCCCTACCACATCAGAATAGTGATACAGAAAAATAATTTTAACAGAAGTTGTAGACTAAGACAGTACTTTCTAAAGTTGAAATTTTTACCAACCTAAATTGAGGAATGTTTTGTAAAAAAATTAATTATATTTTGTAAGTGATAAATTGCGCCACCTAGCGAAAAACGATTTATTTTTATTCATTCTTTTAGGGCCGATTTTCTTACAAGAATTTTTCCCCAAATTCTAAGACATACGTTTTCCGAAAAACGACCGGTCCCCACTCTTAATGAATCACGCTATACATTTAGGATTAATTTATAAAAATTTTGTAATTGAAGTAACAATAAACATTTGAATAAAAATGCAATTGAAAGTACCAATATAATATTAGGTTACATTGAATGCACTGAAACAGGAATATATACCGGGTGATTCAGCTAACCCGTTCAATAGAAGTTTATGGACTTGGAATAGGGGATTGCTCAAAAAGTTCTATTTAATTAATATATTTCAGCTCTAACTACTAACTATCTTAATTTAAATGGAATAATATACTTTTTTTGTATATTTGGATTCTACGCTAAAATCTGAGTTACTTTTATGTAGAACAACCTATATGAAAAATCAGTAGTTTTTGAGATATTCTCATTTTTTTGAGAAAAAATGGATTTGTAGTATTGTTTTCAAACGCTTGTCAATGATTAAAAAAGAAAGTTATAGTAACAAAATTTGGGCTATACTTAGGAGGACTGTTAAGTTTTTAAATGATGTGTAACTTGACATCTCATTATTTACAGAGTGTTCAAATTTTTGGCTAAATCTGACTAACTTCAACTGCCCAAAAGTCAAATTTTTAAATAGAACACCCTGTATCTTGTTGTTCTATGTGATGGAGAATTAAGTGGTCTTTCAATCTTCATAAAGGTTTTCTATACCTATCTGTTACCATTTTCCTGCTATCGATGTATTTACATTCGACACACAATATTTCTCTATTTTATTAAATAATTTCTGACTAGTGGCCTGTGGAAATTAAAACAATGTGCTTTATTTACCAAACTTGTAAACGTCGACGTGACACATTATACACGATATGGAAATCCACCAAGAATATTCGAATGAAGACATACTAAATTTATTTTTATTCATGGAGAATGTTACAAGATTATTGAAAGAACTTGCCGTTTGCTTAACGAGAGATATCTACATTTATGGCTTTTAAATAAAATTTCATTGCAAAAAATAGAAACAGATAAATTTAATTATTAATTTAGCAACTGTTCGATATGCCGTCCGTGGTTTTGTAAGCACAATGAAACTCTTCTGTTAACTTCAGCTATTGTGAATTTTTGAACCATTTGCACATCTACTTCAGCGAAGGCAGTTCGAACCCGATGTAATAAGTCATCTCTGTTATGGACTGGCCTTGAATAGATTTTAGTCTTGACATACCCCCATAAAAAAAATCCAGGGGTGTTAGGTCAGGTGATCTGGGAGGCCATAGAGATGGACCATTGCGTCCAAACCAACGATCTTCAAACATATGGGATAATTCTTGATAAACCTCATGGGTTGAATGGGCTGGAGCACCATCCATTTGGTACCAACATGAATTTAGAAGATTTAGGGGTAAATTTTCCAAAAAATTGAAAACCACTCCTCTAAGCATTTCTAAATATTTGCGAGAATTTAAATTTTCGTCATACACTTCAAAATAAACACGATTATCCATAATTAAACAAAAAACATTTAAACTAAATGTGTCTTGAAAGTTACCTTCGCGCACCATCCGAGGATTTTGTTCTGCCCAATAATGCCAATTTTTCCTATTAATGATTCCTTCTCTACTAAATTTTGACTCATCGGTCCAAATAATTTTTTTCAAAGAATTTGGGTCTTTCTGCGTTTTCAATAAAATGCTTTCACAAAATGCTACACGACGTATTTCGTCACCTGTGCGGAAAGCTTGTAGTTTTATAAGCATGCATTTTACGTTGTGCCAAAATTCTCTGTATCGACGAGTAGGGCAGTCCCAAATCTTCAGACGCAGCTTTGATCGATGCATGTGGATTTACATTAAAATATGCCAATACATTTATTTCGTTGTCTTCATCACCGGTGAGTACCTTGGGGCGTGTTCTAGTACATTGAATTCCAAATTGTTTAAAATTTGCTTCTATTCTCTTAAACGTAGTTTTATTTAGAGGTTGCAAGTGTGGATATCTCTCGTTAAACAAACGGCAAGTCGTTTCAATAATTTTGTAACATTCTCCATGAATAAAAAATAAATTTAGTATATCTTTATTTAAATATTCTTGGTGGATTTCCATATCGTGTATAATGTGTCACGTCGACGTTTACAAGTTTGATAAATAAGGCACATTGTTTTAATTTCCACAGGCCACTAGTCAAAAATTATTTAATAAAATAGAGAAATATTGTGTGTCGAATGTAAATACATCGATAGCAGGAAAATGGTAACAGATAGGTATAGGGAACCCTTATGAAAATTAAAAGACCGGGTGTTCCATTTAAAAAAATTAACTTTTGGTCACTTGTAGTTAGTCAGATTTAGCCAAACATTTTGAACACCCTGTAAATAATGAGATGTCAAATTACAGATCATTTAAAAACTTAACAGTCCTCCTAAATATAGCCCAAATTTTGTTACTATAACTTTCTCTTTCAATCATTGACAAGCGTTTGAAAACAATACTACAAAACCAATTTTTCTCAAAAAAATGAGAATATCTCAAAAACTATTGATTTTTCATATAGGTTGTGCTACATAAAAGTAACTCAGATTTTAGCGTAGAATCCAAATATACAAAAAAAAAATATCATTCCATTTAAAATAAGAATATGGCCACTTCCGGTGTAACCGAAAGTGGTAGAAGAGCTGAAATATTTTAATTAAATAGAACTTTTCGAGCAATCCAGTATTCAAAATTTTTAAACAAATATTTCAACGGGAAGTCCATAAACTTCTAATGAACGAGTTAGCTGAATCACCCTGTATACCGAACAGTTAATGTTGTGAAAAATTTGTGAAGATTACGAATTTATCAGGTTTTTGCTCTATTTAGGTACATACATGTACATAGATAGTACACTAGATTAATAAATACAACTGTAATTATTTCTCATCTGAAGTACCTATACGTAAACCGTGGTTGTGTATTTAATGTGGTTTACGATAACACATGTTCTTTATGGTTATTGAACCATTTTATTAAATACTTCTACATTCAATTAACACTATATTAAGTTTGCTCGCTTGAAAGAGGTCATTATCGTACAACGTGTTACGTCTTTTGTACTAAAATAACATAAGCATTTGAGTTAGTAATGGTCATACTTTGCTTATATCAATTACATTGTATTCAATTTTGCAGTTGAGAAAACTAAATTTCAATTTGGTTATATAAAATTTAATTTCTATAATAATAAATTTTCATCCCAATTGCACATACACAACAGGTTAATCTTATTTTAGAATTTCATTAATTCAAGGTGCATTAATCCCGGAACATTAATAATGTAAGTAGTCTGTAGCACAAGTTCAAGACGTGCACACACCCTTGTGTTTGTACAACATGCAACTTCTCATTAATTATAAATTTTCCTGTAGTAGTTCTACAAAAAGTGTAGCTCCGTTAAAGAAGCTTCACAACACACATTCGCAGTGTTTATAGACTTTTTGTATTTTAAAAACTACATTAATCTAGATGTAATTTAACACTAGGCTTTGTTTGTTATCAGTAAATGGATAATTAATGCATTTAATTTATTATGTAGAACAATGAAGTACTACTTAGAACAATGGAACAATTTAAAGCTATAAATTTATGAAATGCCCAATATCAATAATATAAAAGATCCATATTTTGTTGAAGATTGGAAATTATAGCCAGACTGTTAGCTTTAAATTATTGGTAATATAAAATCAAATTTATAGTCAATATATAACTTGATTTGATTTTGGTTCGTAAGATTTAAATATTTATGTCTTTCAGCTTAGTTATTTTGAGAACGTTAATTTTTTTTACGGTCTGTTAAGAGTTTTTTTCAACAAATTCCATTTCAGCTGCGCATAAAATTTGCAGTTATGTTCTTATATTCTTAACGTATTAATTTTATGACAAAATAAATGTTGTTACATGAAACTAATTACTGTATCAAAAATTGAACAGTTTTACGTAAAATTTGAATCGATTATGCAACTACGCTTGCATTAGTGACGATTATTAATGATATGAAAATATTTTAAAGAAAACATTTTCAGTCGCTTGCAAATTTACTTTGTATTGGTTCAAACTTTTGATTTACGATATCCATTTAGTGTGTAATATTTTTCGATTATGGGCTTTCAGACTAAAACTTGCACATATATACAGGGTGATTTAGAAAAATGTAGTCAACCAGAGTTGATTTTTTTAAAATGGAACACTGTCTATTTTTGCAACGTCGAATAACTTGTGAAATTTTGCGTACATTTAACCTGTAATTCATATCTATAGCTTCAGCGGTTTTCAAATTATTCGCATTGTTTCAAAATTTTTAATAGATATACGGCATCAAAGACATTAGTGTACCGTAGAAGTTATTGCAGAGATAAAAATTATTTGGTAAGGTGTTACAGTCTGAGTACGGCCCTAATAAGAACCATTCTCGATGCCCAAAAATATTCTTCAGAGCGTCCGAAAAATTTGGTTCAAACTTTATCATCACAAATACCTGTAAACTAAATTTTTTCAAACGGAAACCACCATTTTTTATGTCACTAGTGAATTCTTCTTCGAAAATCAATGGAAAAGTATCTAAACAGTAATTGTATACAATTTTCAAAATCACTGTCTGTGGAAACAATTGAAGGTTCTGTCGAAAGCTTTTAGGTTTTGTGATAGATTCTAACTTGAGGTGGGAAAACATGTTAACTTGGTTTGTAGCAAGATAAGTTCTACCTATTTTGGGTGCTTTCATAAGATTAAATGGTATAGTGTGTTTAGAAACGAAACTACAGATGTATTATGCATTGAGATATTTACATCTATCGTATGGGGTTATTCTGTGGGGTGGAATATCAGAAGCCAATAGAATTTTCATTGCACAAAAAAGAATTTTGAGATTAATTTTTTAGTTAAAAGCAACGGACTCCCGCAAAGATGTTTTTAAAAAATTTAAATTGTTTACTTTCCTGTCTGTTTTGCATTTAAAAGAAGTGGTGAATGGAATCAGTTGAACGCTTATTATACTTACAACACAAGAGATAAATATAGTTTTTTATTTCCCTCGCATAACACATCCTTGTTAGAAAGGACTTCTTCTTATTTGTGTAAAAAGAATATTTAACACATTACCGTTACAAATAAGTACATGTTTTTTAGAGGGTACATTTTTTTTTGCAAAATAAATGTGAACGATTTAAAACAATTTGTGGAATGTAGTAATTAATGTATTTCTATGTTTATATATTGTATTTGTTGACTTAAGCCATGTCAAAATTACATGTGTTTCTTTTATGTTCGATCAGTCCAATTTTTTTTGTAAAGTAGACTGCGAGGATTGGGAAAACAAGTTTCTTACGTCTAAATTGTTTCTGTGATCTTCTAATGGGTGCTTTTGCAGCTGAATAAAAAAATACTTGCATGTGGTACGTTTATTATGTAATCAAGAATGTATGAAGGGACGACTTGATGCATGTTTGCATGTTGATCTTTGTGTATCACTGGTTTAGTATTTCAGTTTCCTGTAATTTTATTCTATATTGTAAACTCGGCAAGGCGCAATTCGGTTTTATCTACGGAAAATTTGTTTATAATATTACTTCTTTTAAGGATCTTCAAGGTATAGATTAAAAAAGAAAACCTTCTGTCAATAAAAAAATTGACATAGGAAAATTGTTATTCCAATTTTCGTAGTATAAATTGGATTTTATGGAATAAATATGACATTGATTTACCATTGATTTTGGAAGGAGAATCCACTAGTGACATAAAAAATGGTGGTTTTCATTTGAAAAAAATGAGTTTACAGGTGTTTGTGATGCTAAAGTTTAAATCAAATGTTTTGATGCCTTGTACAATATTTTCGGGTATCGATATTAGGGTCATACTCAGACTTTAACACCTCACAAAATAATGTTTATCTCTACAATAACTTCCACGGTACACTAATTTCTTTAATACCGTATATCTATTAAAAATTTTAAAGTAATGGGAATAATTCGATAACCGCTGAAGCTAGGGATATACATTACGGGTCAAATGTATTAAACATTTTATGAGTTATTCGACGGTGCAAAAATATACAGGGTGTTCTATTTAAAAAAAAACAACGTTGATTACGTTTTTCTGAATCACCCTCTGTATGAAAACATTTTTAAAATGTTCAACTTTTGTCTATTTGCTCACACTTTTTTGGGCAAATAGTCTGGGGCCCAAAAAATAAATACAAATATAGGTGTCATCATAAATTAGATTTAACAATTTAAATCTTTTTGATAAATTTTGATAAAACAAAAAATAGAAAAAAAAATGGTGTAAAACACTGCTACAGAAAGGTATACTTTTCTAACCATGTGGTAAGTTGCAGAGCTTCAAATTTGTGCCTGATTAGTTGCCTCCTACCACTTGCGTTTTCATATATCTTTAGTTTTTGTATTCCATTTTGCACACTCTATTTTTGACAGTTTAAAGTAAACATGCAGTATTCTGTATTTTAATCTGTTTAAATAAATTACTATTGGTTTCATTAAATTGTACACCAAACACTATTTTTTAGACCTATTGTTATTATAAACTGAATTTATTTAATATATCAATTGACAGACGTTTGATAATAATACAAATTAATGAATTTATGTTTTATTTAGTACCAATTTTTTTGCTTTGTAAATGCGAAAAAATTTTGTTGTTTGTCATATTAAATTATTATTCATCATCATATTAGTTATGTAAAATAATTTTTAAACTTTGTTTACACTAAATGATGAAAATCAATAAAATAAAATTATATTTGACTCGTTTTGATTAATTAGTGAAACATTAATTTATTGCAAACAATTAAAAGATTTTTGCTCTGGGGATTTGGAAAATAATTTTTAAATTTAAATGCTTTCATGAAGTTTAAAAAATGAATACCGCGTGAGTAGTCTGCGCGTTTGATGCGCAAGTATAGAATACAATTCTAAAAAAATACTAAATAACAATATATGAGCGGCTTAAAATTTTGCCTCATTTTAAAACTGATTTTTACAAAATACCAACATTGATTTGATTTTTACTTAAATACATATGATCTACATAAATAAAAATAAATGGTAACATGTGTTGCAAACTTCACACTATAATGATTAAGTTTCAACTTACGCATATTTGCATGTTTCCACCTAATAAGCACAATCAGCTAATTATTTGATATTTTCGCCTTTCGCAATGTTTACTTTAATATAATCTGCATTTTATTTTGCATATTTTGGATACATTAAAGGTTTACAGCATATGACACATGTATAAAAGTGCTTATATAAACATTGAGTGCATAAAAATTCATGTTTTAGGGTAAAATTTAGCATTGTAATTTTAATTAAAAGAAAAGAAAGAAATCCACGTTTCCGTTTTAGTCTCAAGCATCTGTGGCACAAAACAATATAACCTCATCTAGGATGCGCAATCCCATGCACTTAAAGAACCTCTTCATTGACAAATAGCTCTTGTTGTAGAACAGAAAGTATTAAATTCTTGGTAATTCAAATCTGCAGGATGCAGCAAATTTTTTAGTTTTAGTCTGGATAGCAAACTGTGCGGTTGTGTATATCTTAAAAAGATGCCGAAAGTCGATAGTTTACAGTCGGAACTTATTAAAAAAAGGTTACAACCATACAAATCTTTCAAGTACGATGGAAGTGTAGTGTTTTGTTGTGTGTGCGAAAATCAGGTATGTATCCAGTAGGTAGTTGTAGTTCATATTTTTAGTTAGGATTTCAGTAGAAGGTCGTGAGCAAATTGGAAAATTTAAACCTACTTTTGGATTGTCATTCTCATTATTTTGTATTCCTGTTATTTTTTATAATCAGTCCTTATCAAAAAATTTAATAGCTTCAGATGTTTTCCGTTCACATAATTATTTTTTCCAGTAAGAGATATAGTTGACAGCACGAATTTGTACAATAGTAAACTTAAACTCCAGTTCTCTCACTCTTGAAGAGTCACAAAAGGACAAAACAGCTGTCGAGTGATTCTCAGTGTTTGTTTGCTATTGTACAACCTTTTGCAAACTTACAGCAGGCGATTCGAGATTTTTATTTTTGCTAACACTTATGTTGGCTATAATTATCGAAAGATCGACTTATGTAACTGCTTATACATACCTGTCGACGCGTGTTAGCGAACCATTTGCGTACGTGATCGCTAACACGAGTCGACACTAGATGTGATAGTTTGATTATTATTATTATTATTATTATTATTATTATTATTATTATTATAGTCTTCTCTATGCACACTTTCTTATAACAACATTTAGTTTCCGCGTTTCAGTTTCAATCATTCCGTTTCATTACCAAAGTCCAGTTCCACGTCTGAATGTTCAAACCTTATCTTGATTTCTAATAAGACTACTTCTCTCTTTCTCTTTTAACGTAACTCATTTAAATAAATCAGTCTGCATTTTACCTAAAATGGTCTCGTTATTATCAATATTATTGAGCAATTCCTGTACTGATGACGTTCAGTGTGGGCTTACAAGTTGGCGTAAATACCTTCTTTCATATTATATCATTGACGTGTAGACGGAAACGTTTAGACGGGCCTAATGTATCAATGATATGTTTATTAACTTTGCCTCTACTTAATAATAGATTGGTTGGAGGTGTGGCATGTTCATCTACAAACAAATTATGAATACTCTTCAAATTTCCAAACTCAGGTTGAATTACTTACTTCCATATTTGCATACACTGGTATAACACCAATTTCACCAATTAGAGCTAATAAGCGATGTTCTAGCTCACAGCCTTGACCGGTTTCCAATCGTGCTGCTTCGATTCTCCAAGCTTTCTTCCTTACACTTGACTTCCAGTCAGAAAAGATCTACAAAGTAACAAGTTAATTTCAGAAATTAACATTACATTTTTATTACATTTTTTGATTTCTTTATGGAGTATTGTGGTTCTGGAGTATTGTAGCACCGGATGGAATGCGGTTCAATTTTAACAAATTTTTATAATAATTTGTATCTTCGTTTGCAATTTTAAATTAAATATTAAACTTCTTAGTTTATACTATTTATACGTGTCTATATTACACGAGATGTCGTTAGACACACATTTCACTTAAATATTAAAGTTTTAACGTACAGTTTAAAAATGATATTCTTGTATTTTGGGAAGTGAAAGTGGGAATTTTGAAATGTTTCAGCGCAAAGCGCAATTGACTTATTATTTAAATTTGCTGCGTAAAAAGTTAAATAAATAATTTCTATTTTATTAATCATTAACTTATCTATTTTCCATAGACAACTGATTTGCAAGAACCCCTGCGCTATTTATTTTTTTAGTTAAGTTGTAAATCGAGAAATGTCCATTGTTATCAGGTGGTTATGGTGCAGCTCCGCCTTTCAATAGTTGAGCTAACACCATAATTTATTTTTCTCTGTTCTACTAAAATCCTATTAACAATAACAAACACTTGAAAAAGTTTTAAATATAATATAATATATAGCATGATTTATCACTTCTCGAATAAAAATTTACCTCTGACGTCCATTGAAATGCCGCGACCAGTAAAGTCCGCCTCATATCGGATAATATGTGTCTTTCAAAACGCAAAACTTAGGGTATAAAATTATTTACTATCCATCCTAAAATTAAAGATTGATTATTTTTGAAAAGAAATTTGAATCCATCTGGTATTGGTGATTTTTAATTAGTAGGAAAAAGACTTGATGTCGTCCATTACAAAACTTTTATTTTAAATTGTTAAATGAGTAAAATATTAAAAGTAATACTAGTTTCGATCTGTTAAAATATAAGGTCATCCTCAGTTGCAGTAACTAAAGAGATTTAAAATTACATATAACAATCGATAGAAGGTAACAGTTTTGGTGACTTACCATAATTTATAACTAATAATCTATTGTAAAAATAAAAATAATAGTGATGTATGATAAACATTATTGGTTAAGAAAATTTTTTAGAAAACTGGTTTAAAACCATATTTTGCAAGTTATAGTTAAATTAAAAATTTAACATGTTGAAAAAACACATGATTGTGATCCAGTAAAGGTTGAACGCCAAATTACTTAAAACTAAAATGAAGGGTAAGCATTGAGTATTAACTGTTGTGTAAGATTATAGGGTGTCAGAATTTGGCGCCAAGTATGAAATTTGCATAATAGGGTGTTCTGAAAATTACATGTAATTTAAAACCAGTAGGTGTAACGTGATATTTATGCGTTACAAAAATTAAAAAGGAATGAATAGCGAGTTCCTTCAATTAGTTACACCGATATACAAAAGCAAATATTGGAATGAGTTTTTCAAATGACTTCCCGGCGAGCACGTATTCGCGGTAGGCGTCGTGGATTAGGAAAAAGTTAGATTAAGTCGTTCGAATAATTCTTAAATCCAAATAAGCACAAACTCAAAATTTATTTCGTCTTCTTTTATTTGACGTACCCGATACAAAAAGAAGGCAGGCGCCACTGATTAGGTAATACGCGAGAAATCTATCAGATTTAATCAGTAACCTGATAGTGAACAATTGGTAGACACACTAATTTAAACAACGAAATTGGCTACGATACGATATAAATTTTATTGCGACTAGAACGTATTATTACAAATAAACACAGTAACAAATAATTAATCTACAGTAACCGAAGGAGTTCAGTACCACTTGGGCGTACAGATAACGTTTTATTTTGCAACCGACCTCAAAATTTTATTTGGGCACACAAACGGCTTCGGACTAACCGAGGGCGCAGTATCGCAAAAGCAAGAATTTATTTCGATAAGACGGCTGCAAGTACAAAGCGTGCTTATAAAGCGCGCGCAAAACATTCAGTGTATTCGGAGTAAGAGCTTCCCGGTAGCATAGAGATTGATAATAGTTTACAGTACCTTAGGAGTTCTAGTAGCAGTTATCAACACGTCGTGGCAAATTAAAGGGAACACGCCGGTAGATTGATAATCTGCCCCCGCATCTATCGTGTTCTTTATATACTGATAATAGCTTAAAGAATGGACCTTCTACGTTGGCGGTATTCGACGTAGTGGAAAGAACAGCAGACCCCGTCCGCAATAAAAGTAATTCGTGCTTCACAATAGAAGATCAGTACTTGTATGACAGTACACCCGTATTTAGCTGATAAAGATATTCGTGCTTAGATGGATATCCGTGCTTAGATGTAAAATAGAGTAAAAACAAAGATGTTGGTAACCACGTTGTATTAGAGGTGAAGGATTTTCAACTTACAGGGACCGTGTAGGAAAAGAAAAATGCTCGTCAATCCATCCTCATATCAGAAAATAGCATCCGGAATTACGATAATCTAGAATAAATACCAGTTTATTGCTGATGCCTAAAAAAACGATGGATTAGATTACCGAACTGAAGTCAAATGACGACGTATCCACTATTACAACAGCCACGGAAATGCGTGTAGTACGTTTTTCCCCAAAGCAAATCAACGAAGGTTGTAACAGAAATTGTCAAAAGTAACAACGATCGCCACCTATTGGCGTCAAGAAAAAGTTAAAATTTGAAAACTATGACACCGACAGATTTTGTACAATTTGCGGAAAATGACCGTAATATGGTTCAAACATAATTTGATCGTTCAAAAGTAGATTTTTCTTGGCAGAATGAATGTATATGATTTCTAACAGATCCAGTAAGTGTCAATTTTTATGGTTAATTTGAGGAGGGTAGATTATTTGTTTAAAATACTATCAAGGTTGGGCCATTAACGACAGACGTTACCGAATAGAAATTTACCGACAATCGTTCAGTTGATCGTTAGCACACGATAAACGGTAATCGGTATGCAAAAATCGTTCACGACCGAACATTTACAGAATAGATACGTTAATTATTTCATAGTCAATAAATAAAGCAATCACTACACAATACATTTATTTTAATTTATTTTTTTTTTAATTTCACATTTGTGACTGTATTTTACAACAAACTTATTGTACACTTTATAAGCGACACCATCATCCAAACTTGACCAAAAAGATCAGGCTGTGGACCTCACAGTCCCATACCTCTTGACCAAAGAATAAATATTGTCTTGACTGAGCGAAGTATGTCGGGTTGGCTAAGTTTCTAAATAAAACGTAATTGATTACTCATAATGTTGTGTAAAGCTATTGTAAATTTGTTTAAACTTTGCAAATTTCAAATTTTTTATTGACTACATCAACCTAAAAATACTTTCTGATTTCATAAAAAATTTAAACTTAATTTTTAAACGCAGTTTAATAATTTCATTCTGCTCATAAAACATATTAATGTAATTTTTGTTATTAAGAATACACCAATTCGCCATTTTAGATTTTATTTAGTCAAGTTTAATGTAAAGATTTTTTTAAAGACGTTAACTTTCCAACGTTAATGAAGATAATGCGTTTTTATGGACGATAAATGTCAGCAAATTACAGAAACGTATAATTAGTCAAGAAGTTAAGTACATCAGCGCAGCGCTTTTTTATTTTTATGGGGGTTTGGTTGCAAAAAATGTCTAAAATTTATTTAACTGCTAGCACAACCTTTAAACTAATTGTAAAATACAAACATTTATAAATCTGAATAATTTACACAAAAAAGTTAACGATCACAATTTTTTACAACAGGTTTGCAAATGCGTAAAAATGAAGGAGCACAAAAAAAGCATTAAAAATATAAAAATAGAAATTTGAAAATACAATCTAAACTTTATATGAATATAAAAAAGTTACACATGAATATGCAAAACTTTAGTCGTCAGCATAAAAACGACACTTTTACAGTTAAATATTATTATACAGGCTATAAAAAAATCTTATTATACATTTTTTTCAACTTCAGAACGTCAAAGCTGAAACGTACTTGAACACATTGTGTTAATAATGCCTTTCTCTTGTATTTCTTAAAGGACAAAAGCGGAAACAAAATATAGTAATAAAACCACTTACTATTCGTTTTGCGAGATAACAACATAGAATTCTCAAGTTGACAATAAAATAAAATAACCGTTATTGTCGGGAATTCAAAAAAAAAGCCATGAATAATTTTGTTATTTAAAACGTAGCTTTATTCAATATTTCATCCTGGCACCTACTTCTTTGTTTTCAATTAAGCTTTTCACATAAAACCTGTGAAACTTTTGTTTTTTAACAAAAAGCGCGTGCTAATAATAAAGCAAAATTTAAAAACTTAATAAAGAACGTTTTTATTGAGGTGTGGTTGATAGTTAGGTACACAAGAATTTAACTTTTACCCAAAATTATGTTTATGTAATAAGGGCGTAAAAACAGACATAAGTAGCAATTTTTTTATAAGATAATCTTAGATATTCTAAGGTGAAGAAAACTTCTGAAAACTTAAATGTATGGAGTGATATACGATATAGACAAGCATGGGACAGTTTGAAGGAAAACGTTAATTTTGAACTTTTTAGTGAAAATTGGTATGAATTTTGAAGTTTCGAGATATCTGTAGTTGTTCAATAGTATATAAATTGGGTTATGTTTAAAGTTTAAAGATGCATAAGTTTACATACTTATTCAATTTTTTAAATAGTAGTTTGTATCGACTGAAGGTAGGTTAAGTTAAAAAAATTGAATACGATAAAGAATAAAGAAAAGAAGTTATTAAAAATTAATAAAAGTATAAGTTGGAAGTTTTTAAAGTTAATAGACGTCAATCAATTCCGGTTAGACATGAAACATAATTTAACAAATTGACACTTTATAGTAAACATATAAATAAGTTTAAACCCGAGTTGGAAAATAAAAAAATCCAGAGAGTTTAGAAACTACTAATTGGAAAAAAAAATTTGGAAACTTCAAAAATTTTGAAAAGATAAAGAAAAAAGTTGATGATTTCAAAAATAAAAAAACCATTGTTAAAAAATAAAACAACATTATTTGAGTGATCTCAAAGTTATAATTAAACCATCTTTGATTTGCAATATTCTTTTTGACTACGAGTTTAACGTTTGGTTTTTAGTTAATTTTGGAATGATTAGTACGTTTGACGGTCTAAAAGTTTCTTAAATATTTTTTACTTATCTTTTAAAATGATGTTTTATAAATGAAAATGTAAAGCATAACATTTGACGATTAAAGAAGATTTACATTCTTTGAGTAGAATCAATAATTTAAATAAAAGTTACAGGAGAAAAGATTTACCTACCGCCATATAATGGGATCTACGTCAATAGCCTAACAGTATCAAAGGACTTGGCATAGCAAGATCTCGTCAAACTACAATCGGGATAATTATTTAAATACTACATTTTTTAACGGCAAGCTAGGATCTGTTCATCTGTTTTAGGAGCAATAACCTCTTAGCGTTGATTGAAATATTGGTAAAGATAGTCAACCTTACGGGATTATGCGACCCCGAAATTTGTTCTAAACATCAGAGGTCGGTAGTATCGCTTTGTGCTAAGAAAATACGTCAATTGTATTGTAGAATTTACAGAACAGTATTGCCGATAAATGTGAAATAGAAAACTGTAATTTTGCTGATAGTTTATGCTAAGGCACGACATTGTTGCCAATGCATCATGCCGTTGATTGAAATATTGGTGCATTGAGTCAATGTTGACAAACAAACAAAAACATGCGTTCTACAATATACAAGAATTTATTGATTTTTGTCGACGTACTAATTAAATGTGTGTCCTTTGTTATATATTTTGTTTTCTATTGTCTGTTAATTGTTCAATGTAATAATATTTATTTGTATCTTTCTTACGTAAGGTTATAACAATGGTTATACCATCATGACAAACACATATATGTACAAAGATTGTATACATACACATGTGAATAAAGTTTATTATTATGAAAAAAACCTGCAGATTTAAAAGTATTAATTTCGTAAAGAAATCGTTGAAAAACGTTCTCCCAAAAAAAACAATTTCTTTAAATACTTTTGAAAATTCCATACTCATATATTTATTACATTAACATCGTTTATCCGTTGAAAATGTTTTAAAATCTATTAGGCTTACGCAAGTAAATTTCTAAATTTTGGTCATTGAAATTAAATTTTTTAACATAGAAACGCTATCCCTTTTTATGTTGGAACGAATGTTGAATTTTCTTATATTACAATCTAACGTACTCAACTGTTTGCATCTAAACAATATTATAACAAGCCTACTCATTTACTAAAGGTGTTGCTAAAAGTATGCAATTGTAGAATTTCTGACTAAGCCAATAAGGAATGTGACTCATAAACGATAATCCGGAAGACTCCTAGTAATACAGTTGTTTCAATATCAACTTTAGGTGTACTTATATTTTAAGATATGATAAACGCATTAAAGAAGCATCTATGCAAAGCTTAATGATTATCTGTTTATTTGTTACAAAGAAAATATTACAATCAAGATTGGTTTTTAAGTATATATTTCCTGAGCTTTACTAATAACAATGGTAATAACATTTACAAAATACTATCAAAAGAACACAAAATAATCGAAAGTAATAATACCCCACCAGTTTTAGTTTAACAACAAAACCGAAAATTAATTAGTCTTCCTGTTGTGCTCAGTTTAAGAGGTTTTCGGTTCGAGTTTGATTTTGATTTTTTAAAACATTTCGGTAGTTATTATTTACATGTAAGATCGGATTGCTGGTTTAAAAACTTATCCATTAAAATGAGTAATACTATTGCGTGTCATCGCTGTGTATATCACGGTTGCAATAATTCGAGAAAAATTGCCCGACGATCAGCTTTTATCGGTTTCCTACTAATTGTCTAAATAGATGCAAAATTGGGTGATGAATTGTGGTAATTCAAAGCTAGTACTACTAGATGATCTTAATTTATTACGAAATAAATTAATCTGTGAGAAGCATTTTGAATCTAGTAGTTTTCGAGATCCTTCCGCTGCGAAGAAGAAACTTAATATTACTGCAGTTCCTAAGAAGTTTGTTTCGGGTAAGTAATAATTTTTGTTCAGCAATGACAATTTGCTAATACTTATTGGTAGCGGTCTGGTAGGTACCCAGTGGTGAGAAGTATCTTAACGTTCTCAAAACTCAATTTTTTACATAACACTTTTAACCACTTTCATGTCTTCAATCTTCTCACCACTACTGGTATCGCAAAGTACAAATTACAAAATCAATTTCAAGAAATACTTTCATTTTTTATTAAAAATTTTGCCAATACATAAATAAAGATCTTTTAAAAAGCCCAAATTTCAAGAAATACAATTATTTGCTTTGATTGCAGATGAACCTAAACAGGATACATCGAAGTCTTTGCGATTAGAAAGAAATCCTACTCAGAAATCACCAGAAGTTCTGACAGTTTATAAATCTGATAATGTGCGAACTTATGAAAATATATTTTCTAGCGGAAAGTATTTGCAACGTAATTACAACTATTTTCTGTCAGCCAATAAGAAAAAAATTGAGAACATCGCCGATTCAGTTAGTGATGCCTCCTTTGTGAATGTTCTTCAAAGTGCAACAATCAGTGCAAGTATAAGTTCTGATAAACCTATACAGACAACCGTTTCTTTTAAAATTAAAAAGTTTAAAAATAAATTGAATAGTCAAAAGTGTGAAATATTTAGATTGAAGCGCAAACTTCAAAACAGCACAATTTCGGGTCTTTTAAAAAACAAAAACCGGCTTTGAAGACATTTATTAATATGCAATGTTTTCATCGAACACGAACTCCATGGAAGGATTCAGAAAAACAACTGGCATTATCATTGTATTATAAATCGCCTACCGCTTACAAATTTATGTTGAACCATTTAGGATTTGTTTTGCCAGCAATATCAACAATCAAGTCGTGGTTGAAAATTGTTAATTTAAGATCGGGGACAAATAATGTTCTTATACAAAAATTTAAAAAAAAGTTGAAGGAATGACAGACAAAGAAAAGCAGTGCGTGGTAATGTGTGACGAAATTACTTTAAAACGAAATTTAAATTATAACCAATATTGGGACTACGTCGAAGGATATCAAGATTTAGGGGAATTAGGACGTAAACCGTTTTTAAGTAACCATGGATTGGTTTTTTATTTGAGAGGAATATTGTATAATTGGAAAATTCCATTTTGTTATTTTCTCAGTAGTGGTTCAGTTAAAAGCGAAATATTATGTACTCTTATAAAGCAAGTGATGCATAAGTTGTTTCAAATTGGATTGAAACCTCGAGCGTTAGTTTGCGACCAAGGATCTAATAACAGAAGTGCTCTATCTTGTCTAGGCGCCACAAAAGAAAATCCAACAATTCAAATCGACAATAACAAAATATATGTAGCGTATGATCCTCCTCATTTACTAAAAAGCTTAAGGAACAATGTCATGAACAGCAAACTGGAAATAGTCGTCTACAATAAAAAATTCAGTGGACCGATTTTGTCAACACTTTTTATATTGATCAGTGTAGCAGTGTAGCAAGATCCATGTTAAAAATTACGGACAAACATATTAACCCATCAAATTTTCAAAAGATGCGTGTTAAATACGCCGCTCAGGTATTTAGCAATTCTGTATCTGCAGCAATTAGCAGTGCTGTGATGACGGGTCAATTAACAAGTAATACGGCGTTAGATACTGCATCTTTTTTAAAACAATTAACAACATTTTTGACTGTTTAAATAGTTTTTCAGTAAATGATCCGAATCCCTACAAGCGTGGTCTTTCAGTTTGTAAAGACCATGCCATGCGAAACGTTGAAACGTTCTGTAGAATACTTCAATTCCATCAAGTTTTATGAGAACGGTGTAGAAAGAAAAAATATATACTGTATCGCAGGTTTCCAATGGACTATAAATTCAATTTTAAGTCTGTGGGAGGACTTAAAGGGAGAAGGAACTTTGTACTTTTTAACGTCACGAATAAATCAAGATCCTCTAGAAAATGCTTTTTCAATGATTCGTGCTAGAGGAGGTTATAATGCCCAACCGTCTGCCCGCGAATTTAGGCTTGCATTACAACATAACATGCACATTCGCTTGCAAATACCAATAGAACAAGGGAATTGTGAAAAAGATAACGACGAGATACTATATGGTATAGATGAACAATTTAACACTAACTATGAGGAAGAGGATAACAAAATTGGGACAAATGAAAGTGTAGAAAATAATGAAACAAAGAGATCGTCTAGAACCTGTCTGGAGAACAAAATCAATGAAGACAATGTCGTAATTAATAGTTCTTTAGAATCTTGTTCAGTGTCGTATGTTGCGGGTTATTTAAGTCACTACATATATAAAAAAGTACATTGTAAGGAAATGCTAACAGTTAACGACTCAAGTGTTTTCAATGTGAACGAATCATTAATTCTATATAAAGATTACAGCAAATCTGATGGAATTAAATACTTACACAGACCATCACCCGAATTCTCAAAATTTGTGTTTTTTTATTGAAACTTTTTACTGAAGAATTTCATCTTTTAAAACAGATTATGGTTTATTGGAAAAATTAAACTCCGTATAAAAAAATGTCTCAACAGCAGTGTGAATTCATGGTTCAGAGAATGCGACACTCATAAACTGTTAATTATCGATCAGTTGGTTAAAATAAAACTATATCGAACCTTAAAGTGGGAGGCTAATAAACATATTTCTAATAGCTATAATTACAGTGATGTCACAAAACCACACCGTAAAATAAGAATATTATCTGCATAAATAAGTGTAAATGTTTGGATATGTTTTATGTATAGCATTGTATTAGGTACGTTATTATTTATGTGTAAATTGTTTGTAAATTATTACTATTATTTTAGATCAGTTGGAATTGTAATTTTTGAAACAATGTTTATAATTAATGAGCTATTTTACTTTAATTAAACTATTTTAATTCGAAACCATGATATTTTGATACAGTTTCAAAGAGTAAAATCCTAATTTTTTATCTCTACTAACAGATAACAAAGTGTCACTTTTCGTAAATTATTTTTCCCTCGGGAAAAAAGTGAGTACTATTTTTTAACACCAAATTTCCCTCAATAATTTTCTAATTCTATTGTAATATGATTTTCAATATTAAATCGTCATTTATTTCGTCACAGAAAAGAATAGTGTATTATACACGTATTATCCGCACCGCGTCGGGAGACAACACACCTCAAGCTAAAATCTAGTACTTTTATTTTTAGAAGTAATAGGAATAGGTTTTATTACCAAGTGAATTTAAATTTGAAGGTCTAGTGGAACCCACTTTCCCTAAAAAACACGGTAACTTGTTGCCTTTTGAATTGAAAAAATTTGAAAACCAATTTTTATTTAAAATCCTTTTCAACTGAACACGTAAAAACAAGTAGATACAAAAACCAATAATTTTGCGTTTCTGAACTCTAGTGGTATTTCTCCCAGTATGTTCTACTTTATTCCTAACGAAGTTATTAAATGACAAACAAATGTCAACATTATTATTTGCAAGTTAAAAAATAAAGTGCAAGCATAATTTGTAAAATAATTGTTTCTTATTTATCTAACACCGACCAAACCAAACTGTTTTAACAAATAACGCTTCGCATGTATTTTAGTAAATTATTAAAAAAAACATTGTCATTAAAATCCAAGATATGTATCATCAATGGTATTATTCATAAATGAAAAATTCGTCACTTTTAATTACTAGTTAATACGTTTACTAAATATTTGAAAACGTTGCAACATTGTATTGACAAAAGTAAATTTTACGGATTGTATGTTGCGCCATTTTTACAACGGTGGAATAAATTGAACTATTCTATTTCAAGAATCGTACACATTATAACTTAGCGCTTCAGTACAGGTGAAAAAAGTAAACAAAAACGCAACCCAACATGCATATGTGAATTGCATCCGTGATACAAGCAAATACAAGCGGTTGACTATCTTTACCAATATTTCAATCAACGCTCTTAGACAGTAAACCTACTTTTCTGATGACATGATTCACAAATTTCATTCTCCATAGCGGACAACAATATATTTATAAACTGATCCCAAACCCAAACACATGTTTACAATTAAGTCTGGAGGTAAGACACTTTTCCCACGAAGATTTTACCGACAAAGGGTGTAACAACCATAAAGCTCCCAACCTTGTCGGAACTGCCCCGAAGGCACGTCCCTTTGTTACTTTGTTCTTTTAGGATTTTCGACAAATGTTTTAAAATAATTCCAACAAAATTTCATTTTTGTTACTTGTTATCGGTTAGTTGAGTTATTATTTCGGTTCTGTAGAATGGTTCTAGCCGCGTGCAAAACAAAATTTATTAACCATAAAAAGAAAAGTGGAAATAAATTGATTGTGCTGCAAAGTTTAAATTTAGTGTTAGACAATTGGCAGAAAGATTTGGGGTCGGAAAATCTCAAATAGGCGAAATTTTAAAAAAAGAAGTCAAAAAAATTTTATTGAAAATGTCCAACAAAAAAAAATTCCTAAGAAAGAGAGTGCTGTTTTAAGTCAAATTGTTTTTGATTGGTGCGACCAAAATTATCCCAAACAAAATTGTTGGAGCTTGAGTGATTTAGGGCATCAAACGGCTGGCTTCAGAAATTTTGTGAACAGTGGAACATCAATCAGAAAACCATTTCCGGAGAAGCGGCACAGGTTGACTTAAATGATTTTTTAGATTTAGAAACAAAAATTAATATCCATTATTGATAAATGTTCTCCGGAAAATATTTTTAACGACGATGAAACTGGTCCCTTTTTCAGAGCTTTACCAAAAAATACGCTTGCTTTTAAAAACGAAAAATGTTCTGGGGGAAAAATATCCAAGGAGCGCTTAGCAGTTGCATTTTGCGCCAGTATGACGAGAAAAAAAGGAAAACCTTTTGTAACTGGAAAATAAAAAAATCCACGTTGTTTTAAAGAAGCGCATGCTGATAAATTACCAATCGAGTTGCATTTTAATAAAAAAAGCCTAGATGACAAGAGATATAATGTTTAATTGGCTTGCAAAATTTGACAGGAAAATGCAAGGACAGAAGCGTAAAGTTCTTCTTCTTTTGGACAATGTAACATATCCGGATATTAAATTGAAAAATGTGAAATTAATTTTTTTGCTTCCGAATATGATTTCTGCTTGCCAACCATTAGACCAGGGGATTATTAGAAATTTTAAACTAATTTACAGAAAGTTTCTTGTAAAAAAAATCTTTAACATCAATGAAATATTACGAAAACACGGTAGGTTTGGAAATAGTTATTTACATTAGAGTGTGGAAAGTAGGATTTTACGGTGCGACAGCTTTGTTTGAGCGCCGTAAAATCACTTACACACAAAATTTGTATAATATTTTTTGGCCGACGATCAGCATCAAAAAGTAAAAAAAGAACAAAATTATTTGTACTGATTTTAAGTAGGGCTGGCTGATTAACCATTTTGACAAACACGTGTCAGTTCAATTGTTTAAATGCGCCTTTATTATGTACATTATCGTGTCAAGTATGGTGTAAATGCGTGTTTAATTTTATACAGTAACCGATCATTTTAAAGAAACAGGTAAACTCTGTTTACTTATGAAATAAAAGACAGACTAATGAGATAAATTCAATCACTAGTGGTATTTTGTTAGACTATTTCACGAACAAAATGAAAGGTCAAACTGTCCATATCCATGGTTACGTCGTTGAAAACACCACAGTCGTTAGAACGATCATAATTTAAAGGGTGTAATACCATAGGACCTTGTGTTTATCTGGACAAACTTTTATTTTAAACGAATGATTTGTTGGTTGGTAATTGACAAGAGCAAATAACATGGTATAACCTTATGTTATTTGCTAAAGTCGTATTACCTGTAAGCAACAAAGCTTAAGTTTTGTTAAAATGAAAGTTTGTTCCGAATGGTATTTGGTAAGACAATGTAATGAACCATTTAATTAAAAATTAATAAACACTATATTTTTGTTAAACATCGCGAAAATATAACATAACTCTAGTTACTATGACAACATCAACAAGGGTTTGTCCATTTGCAAACAAAGCGTATATTAAAATTCATTGTTTTTGGGCAGATGAATTAAATTACCGCGATTATATAACATTGTTATATGAACCAATAGAATTCTTTAATTTTTCATGGTTACGATGAATAAATAATCGAATATACCCTTAACGACGTGATATAACCGTTTTGGTGTTTCGCCTCCACCATAAATGTCATATTTCCATGGAAACATTTGTTTTTTAAACGTCAAATAAAACACAAAATTAAAATGGTACCTGTTACTTTTGCCGGATTAATAGATTTTCCAATAACATTGTGTTTTATTTCGTTATATAATCGTAACGACCACTCGAGCATCAAAATAAATCGATTATTTTCGATGCTCTTGTGATATTGTAACTGATAATACCAGTCTCTGATTTGTGATTGGCTAGATAATGTGAAGATTTTGATATGAGTGAAATAGTTATTAAAGTGATTGCAAATGAAAACAGTTACACTCATATTGGGTGAAAAACGAAACCCTTCCTCGTATTACAATTAATTTGGTTAATTAAAATATTAAGATATTTATTACGTGACATGTTCAAAATAGTGAGAATGTTGGCAGTGAAAGTGAAAGGTTGTGAATTGGATGCAGTCTCAAAAATTGTTATTGTAAATAATTCAATTGGGACGATAAAGTAGTATTTTAATAATTAAAGTGAAGGACATTTAGTGGTTTTAATTTAGTTTAATAGTGTAAGGAAAAAAGCAGATAAATTATTGTAAATAGGTATTAATGTGGACTATATTATAAGGCAAAGGATAAGTAATACACGAAAGTGCGGCCGGAGTTTCCGACAAGATAACGGTACAAGTGCGCGCTAGTGATAAAAGTATATAACGGGCAATAACTTTTACGGAATATTTACATTATTTGTAAATTTGTGTATATGCATTTTAATTGAAATCTAAATGAGCGGAAAGAAAGAAATACGTGAAAGATCGGGAAGCTTGGGAAATATAGAAGAATTTTTGAAAGAAAAAGAGAAACAAAGGAGGAATAAAAACTGGAGGACGGGATAAAGAGAAGAAGTACAAAAACCCCTAGAACGCCGGAACAGGAAAGAAATAAAGAGATGGAATACGAATGTAATACAACGGAAAATATAAAATGGATAAACTGACAGAAGTGATAATGGAGATGAGGAAGGAAATGTGGGAAGGATTCAGAGAATGTAAATGGGAAATAATAAAGCTGAAAGAAGAGATGGAAAGAAAAGAAAAAGCATGGGAGCAGGAAAAGAAGAATTGGACAAGAGAAAGGCAAGAGTTGGAGAATAGAGTGAGTAGCATGGAAAATGCAATGGAGAGGCACGAAAGAGATAGAAGGAAGAACAATATAGTAATTAAAGGGCCTATAAAGATAAATCAAACAATTACGGAAGCAGCAAAGGAAATAATTAAAGAAAAATAAGAGTGAATGTGGAGATAAAAGATGCATATATGGTAGGTAAAGCGGAAGGAAACAGTGCGATAGTGGTGAAGTTAGAAAGCTGGGAGGAGAAAAGGCAAGTAATGAGAGAAAAGAGTAAGTTAAGAGGAACGAAAGTGTATATAGATGATGATCTAACAAGGAAAGAAAGAGAAATGCAAGAGGAAATAAGAAAGGAAGCTAGAATACAGGAAAAAGAAGGCAGGAGAGTGAGAGTGGGATATGGAAAGGTATGGAGTGATGGTGTGGAGCACAGATGGGGATGGAAGGAAGGAAAATTAAAGAAGTGGAGTCCAAAAACTAAAAAAATAAGGGAGGGGGGGGGGTGAGAAAGATAAGGAACAGGAGTGCAGAAAAAAGGAGGGCGGAAATAAAATACTATTTTGGAATGTGGCTGGTATGAAGAACAAAGGTAGAGGGTTTTGGAGGTATATAAGAAAATTTAAAATGGTTGGGTTGACTGAAACATGGATAGAAGAAAAAAGATTGGGAACAATGGAAAGATAGGATGCCGGAGGAATTTGAATGGACAATACAATACGCGGAAAGGAAAGAAAGAAGAGGAAGGGCAAAAGGAGGAATAATTGTAGGGGTGAGAAAAGAATGGGAAATAGTGGGAAAAAAACCGGCGGAAAATGTAGAAGGGCTAATAAAAACAAATATAAGGACAGAGAAGGGTGATAGTTACGAAGTAATTACGGTGTACGGGAGGAGAATGGAGGAAACAAGGGAAAAAATAGAAAATGTATTAAAGGAAAGGGAAGAGGAAGAAAAGATAATAATAGGGGGAGACTTTAACGCAAGAATAGGAGAGGAAGGTGGAATGATGATAGATGGAGAAGTAAAAAGAGAAATTCAAAAGACAAGAAAATAAATGGGCAAGGAAAAAAATTGATTGAATTTTGTAAGGAAAGAGGATGGACAGTGTTGAATGGCAACATGGAAGAAGAAGGAATAGGGGAATACACGTTTATAGGAGGTAGGGGAGAGTCGGTGATTGACTACGTGGTGATAAATGAAAAAGTGCTGGAGGACGTACAGGAGTTTAGAATAGGAGAAGGAGAGGAGTCAGATCATCAACCATTGGAACTAACGATAGTGGGGAAGGAGGAGAGAAAAAGATTTGAAAGATGAAAAAGAGCAACAGTGGGGAAAAAGGAAGATATGGACAAGAGAAAGTATTGAATGGTATAAAAAAAACTTGAAGAGAATTGGGAGAGACAAGAGGATATAGAGGACGAAATAAGGATGATAGTAGAGAAAATGGAAGAGGCTACGGTGACTAAAGAGTATAAGAAGAGAGTGGGCGAGTTAGGAAAACGATATGAATGGTGGAATGGAGAGTGTCAGAGGGCAAAGAAGGATATGAGAAGAGGGAGAAGACAATGGAAAAAAGGCAAAATAGAGGTAGAAGAGTTTAGAAAGTTAAAGCTGAACCTCAAGGTAGTTTGTGATAAAAGAAAAGAAGAATACAGGAAGATAGTGGAAAAGATACAGAAAAATCATAAATGAAAAGCAAGTATGGGATTTGTTAAAAAGATGCAAACAGAAAAAAAGAGCAGATATAAGAGTAGAAGCAAAAAATGGGAGGAGCATTGCAAGGAACAATTGAGCGGAATAGAAGATGGGATTGGAGTAGAGGAGCATAAAAATAAATGGAGAGAGAGAAGGAGATATAGGAAGAGAGGAAATGGAAGAAGCTATCAGAAAAATTAAGAGAGGAAAGGCAGGAGGCACAGATGGAATTCAGGGAGAGCAGTGGAAATATACAGGAGAAATAATGAGGGAAAAACTGCGGGAGACGATGGAAAGGATATGGAAAGGAGAAGGAGTCCCAAAGCAATGGAAGGAGGCAGTAGTGTGCCCAATATACAAAGGAGGAAACAAAACAGAGCCAAAAAGTTACAGACCAGTAAGCTTATTAAATGTAGGGTATAAAGTGTATGGGGAAATTTTAAGAAAAAGATTAGTAAAAGAATTAGAAGAAAAAGGTTACTACCAGATTGGCAGGCGGGTTTTAGAAAAGGGAGAGGTACGATAGATAACATCTATATACTCAAACATTTAATCAATAAGCAAATTGAAAAGAAAGGAGGTAAAATGTGGGCAATTTTTATAGATGTGAAATCGGCGTTTGATAGGGTAGGAAGAGAAAGTATGTGGAGATATATGAGGAAAAGAGGAATAAGTGAAGGATTAGTAGGAGCAATTGAAGAATGTTATTTGGAAACAACATGTAAGACAAAAGTAAAAGGAGAAATGGGGAATGGGTTCAAAACATTAAGGGGACTGAGACAAGGATGTCCAATGAGCCCATGTTTATTTGCGGCGTATATAGGAGACATGGAAGAAGAATTAGAGAAACAGCAAGTGGGGGGGATAGTAGTGGGAAGGAAAAAAGTAAAGGTGTTGGCGTACGCAGACGACATAGTGGCAATAGCAAAGAGTGAGGAAGAAATGAAACAGACTATAAATGGAATAAAAAGTACTTAGAGAAGAAAGGATTGGAGGCAAATGTGGGGAAAACAAAGATCATGGAGTTTAAGAAAAAAAAGGAAGGGATAGGAAAATAAAATGGTGGTGGGGAAGAGAAGAAATAGAAAAAGTTGACAAATACAAATACCTAGGATACGTTATAAGTGCTGACAATAGCAATAGAGACCATATAAAAGAGCTAGAACAGAAAGGAAACAAGATAGTAAGGCAAGTGTGGGGCATAGGAGAAAGAATATTCGGAAAGGATTTAGAGAAAAGAAGATGGCTGTTTGAGAAGATGGTGACAAGTGTTTTGAAATATGGGGCAGAAATATGGGGATGGAAAGAATGGTATGAGCTGGAGAGGATCCAAGAAAAGTATTGGAAATGGACATTAGGTTTAGAAAGAGAAACACCAGGATACATAGTAGAGGACGAAGTCAAGTTAGAAAAAATAAGGATACAAACCGGGAAAAGGGCGATGAGGTATGAGGAGGGGATAAAAAGTAAGATAGAGAAAGAGATATTAAATGAATGTTGGAAGGAAATAGAAATGCAGAGGGTAAAATTTGGCGAAGAAGAGAGAAAGTTATATTATGAAAGAGGGGGTATGCACGAGAAGAGATAGCAAGAATAAGAAGAGAAGGAAGATCGGTAGAAATGGACATTATAAGAAGGGATTTAGATTTGCAGGCGCAGGAAAGAGCTGGAAAAATAAAAGAAGGAAAGTACAACGTAAATTACTGGGAAATAAGATCAGATGAAAACCAAAATATTTAACGGGAAGGATTGGATTAAAAGAAAAAGAATTATAGCGAGGTTTAGGGTAGGGAATGAAGAAAGGGAAAACAGATATTGGAGAGAGGACATAGATAGAAAGTGTAGGATGTGTGGGGAAGCGTGGGAGAACTTATATCACATAAGTAGAGAATGCGAGGAAGTGAGAGTGGAAGAGAGAGAACGAAGGGAGTTGCTGGGAGAAAGAGGGGAAGGGATAGAGTGGATGAAAGAAATAATTAAAAGAAGAGAAATAATAGAAAATAGAAAAGAGTCATAAGCAAGGTATAAAGCAAGTCAATGAAGAAGGGATTGATAAGAGGTGCAGTTGGGGAAGAGAAGAGGAGGAAGAGAGGAAGGACCGATTAAATTTATTTATTATGGGTAGAGTGAAAAATAGTTTAGTTCAATTTGTAAGGAAAATCGAATTCTTTGTTTATTTATAAAAAACAAATAAAATAAATTGATTGAGATTAATACTGGATGCCGAAAAATTGTTTCAAAATCTAAAAATAAAAAACAATAAATACGGTCAAAATATTAAATTCAGTGAATATTAAAAATTAAATGTGACGAACGTTAAGTTCTACACCCTAAACATTAAAGTAGATATGCTTATTTAACTTTTAGAACAAAAGTGTTCCAATTTTTGTTTGCTCAATGGTACATGACTATTTTGTATAATTTGTCAAAATCTGCTCTTTTATCTTTTCTTCAATCTTTAAAATATACCTTCTACCACCCTATACTATAAAAATATTAGAACACAATTCCCAATTACTGTATGTCGGTCATTTTTTGAGAAGAGGTATTTGCAACGCTTAGATTTTTTTTGTTCATTTAATGAATTTTATTGGTTCTAATTAAGTATTTCTTTTTTACTTCTTTGATATGATTGATATTATTATTTAGTAATACTTATAGCTAATACTAAACGTTCTTTATCTTTTAATATTATTATATTATATATTATACAGGGTGTTTCCTAAGTAATCTAAAATATTATATGGGGCGTTTCGTTACTCAATTTTAAGACGAAAAGTTCATATAAACGTGTGATAAGTCTTGTCGTTAATGAGATACAGGGTGTTAAATTGTTTATAATAAATCAGCTCTGATTGTATTTGAAATTAATTTTTCCTGGTGACGCTACTGGTTTTCAAAAAACATGCTTATTCTAAGTGGCCTTTGGAATAACGTTGACAACTGTGTCAAATCTAAAAACTAACGCAAACAACGAACAATAAATTGTTAATAATACGATCTTTTTGTGTTAAGTTAACAACGATGCCTGTGTTTACTTATGCCGAAATGGCTAATACACTTTTTGTATGGATTAGCGAATGGTTATGCCTTAGAGGCTAGACGTATGTATGCCGAGCGTTATCCTAATAATCGTTTACCATGTTCAGATACGTTTACTAAGCTACATAATAAAATAATAAAACACCCTGTATCTCATTAACGACAAGACTTATCACACATGTTTATATGAACTTTTCGTCTTAAAATTGAGTGACGAAGCGCCCCATATAATATTTTAGATTACTTAGGAAACACCCTGTATATTGTCATCATTTTATATCATGATAAAAACTTCACATGAATAAACCATCAGTCATTCTTAAACATTACAGTTTTATTTTTCCAAGATTTTCAGAGTTAATACATTTTTGTTATCAATTAGAAGTACTTTAAAAATAAATATTTAAAAATTTTCTATTTCGCAGGATATTGAGATCTTTTTTTTTCACGTTTTTCTGTTTTATTATTTTTTTGTCGACCGTATGATTATGACTTACATTAATGCAAGCAAAATTGATTGTTAATGGCACCTATTAATGAACGATTTTCTATTAATAAACGATTTTGGTATATGCAACTAAACATACATATCAGTAACCAACAGAAAAACACCAAAAACTGCACAAAAAACTTGACTCGGACACGTGTTTCAACAGCTTAGCTGTTTTGGTGCAGTTTTTGGTGTTTTTCTGTTGGTTAAATAGACGCTACAGTTGGTGTTCCTTTCCTTTGATACATATCAGTAAATCAAGTTGCCATTTTGCCAATATCTATTAATGGAGTTCAACATCAAAACATAAATAAAAAATCAATCGTATTCAGGTAAGTATTCCTCCAAAAATTCAATTTAAAATAATTTAAATCCATGGATTTACATGTTTTAATGTCGTTCGTTGATACAAGTTGTGTTTGTGTTATATAAATTATTATTCATATATTTTTTAATAATTTTAAATTAAAATTGACCGAATCATTAATTTTGGATGGTTTTATTCATTAAATTGACGTCAACTCATACTTGTGAAGACCTCACTATGAAGGGCGAGCACATCTTTTTGAGTTGTTTGTTTTCCTACCTCCACACTGAAGGGGTCCCAAAAGACCATTTTTATTTTAAATCCATCGTAATTTCTGGCAAAGAAATTTTAATAATAACACATCGACATTAATCTACAGTTACAATAAATGCTGAATTTGTTTACCCTTGGAGACATTTGTATACTGTACACAACATTCGGATGATAACGTTTAATAACATTTTAGGGTAATCAGCTCATCAATGTTACAAACAATTCTCTCACACAGTTCTTCAATATTGTTCACCCATTGTTCAAAAGTTAAATTCTTCAAGGGCTGTAAGAGTAAATCAAAGAAAAGTAATGACTGCTTGCACACGGTAAGAATATGAATGAATATCTTTTTTCGTTATGATGTGACAACTTGTTACAGCCAACGTAGAAATGTGTTTGAGTTTTGTCCATGATTTATCAAACATTGTTAACAACTTGTGGTGTTTTCTTTGTAGGCGGACCATTATTTTCATTAAACACCCATCCATTCTCACAAAAAAATTTAATACACCTTGTTTTGTCATCAACTTAGTGACTTTGTATTAAAATACTGTTGGCAAATATCAATACAAAAACCGAAAAGGTAAAAGAATTACCAAAAACAAAGTTCACAAAAAAGTAGAAACGACGAAGTTAGGTTACATTATTTATTTCAAAAATTGAGGTGAGTTCACAAAACGTGTTTTCAAAATTACGTTCACAATAGCGTGCCTTCTCTAGAATTATTATTAGAATTTAATTTTATTGAAATTACAAAGTACTGTCCACAGAAAAGTTGTGATTAAACCGCGATTAACAATCTCAAACATTAACGTGCTCGCTTTGCTCACGTGTTAAAATATCTCAATTGTTAATCGTCCTTATTAATACACTCGTTTGTTAAACAACTGTTATTAGTAAATGGTTTTAATGAAAATTTTATTTAGATTAAAATATTAAAGACCGCAAGTACGTGTTACTATACAGGGAGCGCCACGCTCAATGGGACGGAGCTTACTGGGAAAACAAAAAATGATATGAAAAAGTTATTTGGCAGTAGTACGTGGGTTAATGACGGCTACTTTTCTAAATTAGTCAGACATATACAGGGTGTTCCAAAAAAGCGTGCTATATCAAAGTTATGTTTTTTTAAATGGAACATCCTGTATTTTATTGTATTTTTAAAATATACTAAACAAAATAATTTCACTTTATTAAGGCTTCTCTATACCCATTCTTTATAGTTATTGATTTAAATCACTTTGTTTTTCGAAATTAGTATGGTTTAAATACATTCATTACATTTAATCGCCAAAATATTAGCTAACGCATTTTTGTCTATTAATTTCCAATCACGATTCGTGATAAGCAGATAGTATATATAAGCTTCCCGTTGTTTTTAATTTTAGTATCGGTATCGCTGATGATAACAGCTTAGCTGTTGAAACACCTGTCCGAATAAAGTTTTTGGTGCAGTTTTTGGTGGTTTTCTGTTGGTTAAATAGACGCTGCAGTTGGTGTTCCTTTCCTTTGGTTAAATCACTTTGTTTGCGAAATTAGTATGGTTTAAATACATTCATTACACTTAATCGCCAAAAAAATTAGCTAACGCATTTTTGTCTATTAATTTCTAATTAGGGGGGACATCAATACAAATTATTGTAATATAAAGTTTATTTACAGGGTGTTGTTAATTTATAGTTTTATGACAATACAACATTTTATGCAATTACTACGTTATTCTAAATGGGACACCCTGTATTTTACTACTGTAATAAAAGGGTTATACAATTTCTTTCAAATTACTACCAGGTTCTCTATACTAATATCCACCAATTTAGGACTTATTTGCATTACTTTACCCGCATCAATAAAAATCGGTAATTTCTTCACACGTTTTTATTAAGTAAGCTATGAAATAGACAAAACAAACAAGTTTCTAACAAATGTTCACAATGGTGCCCATTTTGTTCGATACATAATCCGACTCTCTTTTCAAAAGTTTATTTACACGTGTTAACGTTTCTGGAGTTACAGTTGCAAAAGTTTCACGGATACGAATTTATATCTTCGGCAGTTGTAGGTGGAGTCTGATACAGTAAACTTTTAATATACCCCCAGAAAATGAAGTCCATTTTGGTTAAACCAGGAGACCTGGGGGCCAATTGTTAGAACTACCTCTACCAATCCACTTTTCCGGAAATTTTTTATTTAAATATGTTCTTACATTGAGAGAAAAATGTGCGAGAGCACCATCGAGCTGTACCCACATTCTACTTCTTACATTCAAAGGAATTTTCTAACAGAACACAAAAATCTCTCTGAAGGAATCTTAAAAATTTACGTGCATATAAATTGCCATCAAAAAATACGGTCCCAAAACATACTCTTCTATTAATCCTCCATAAACGTTTACAGACCATCGGTTTTGACGATCTATCTATCTAAAACCATTTTTATTTTTGGTACTGTAATAGTGACGCTCAAAATCCGTTCCATACATATTTTGGTGCATCTGAATGTGGTATGGATGGCAACCATGATTTGTAATAATTCTTCTGATACTAGTCTGACTTATTTCCAATTCGTTGGCCATAACTCTTGTGCTAGTGTTTGGATTTTCAATAAGTTATTGGAGAATTTCCAACTCTTCATTTTCGTTGCGAGTTACGGGGTTTCTAATTTCTCGCTTTTTATAACCAACACTCCCGGTTTCACGAAACCTTGCTAGCAACCTTTCAAATACCTTTTTGCGAGAATGGTCTTTTAAGGGATAGCTTAAACTCGTGATGCTAATACAGTTTTGAAAACATTCTCCGAGTATGAAATTCATTTCCTATCTTCAACTCTATATTCTTTCATTTTTATCTAAACGACAGCTAGTAACACGTTAACAATTAAACTATTGTCACAGCTTGACAAAAAACTAGTGTTCTGTATATTTCATAACTTATTTAATAAAAACGTGTTAAGAAATTACCGATTTTTATTGGTGCAGGTAAAGTAATGCAAATAAGTCTGAAATTGGTGGATATTGGTATCAGGAACCTTGTAGTGATTTGAAAGGAAATTGTTTAACCCTTTTATTACAGTAATAAAATACAGGGTGTCCCATTTAGAATAACGTAGTAATTGTATAAAATATTGTATTGTCATGAAACTATAAATTAACAACACCTTGTAAATAAACTTTATATTACAATAATTTGTATTGATGTCCCCCTAATTGTAAATTAATAGACAAAAATGCGTTAGCAAAGTGATTTAACCAAAGGAATGGAAGACCAACTGCAGCGTCTATTTAACCAACAGAAAAACACCAAAAACTGCACCAAAAACTTTACTCGGACACGTGTTTCAACAGCTAAGCTGTCATCTTCAGCGATACCGATACTAAAATTAAAAACAACGGGAAGCTTATATATACTATCTGCTTATCACGCATCGTTAACCTTAATTGATTCTTAGATAAGCTTAAATAATTCCGAAAAACCTAATGGACCGTTATCATCATAATTCATAAGCAAATTTCTGTTTTAAAAAATTTCTAAACTTTCATAAGAATCAAGTTCGTTTTTATTATCTACCCTCTTAATTAATTCAATGTCGCCTACTCTATAGCCATTTTCAAGCATATGCATGGCAACACGGGACCTATCTGTGCAATGATATTTGACATGAGCTACGTGCTCTTTAAAACGAGTTTTAATAGGTGTCTTCGTACGTGAACGCTTTCACGAGTCGACACTAGATGTCGAAAAACTTATCATTTATATATATATATATATATATATATATATATATATATATATATATATACTAAGTGATACCCAGTAATAGTGAATTTATTTGAACAATCAACAGAAAAACACCAAAAACTGCACCAAAAACTTGATTGACGTGTTTCCAACAGCTAAGCTGTTATCATCAGCGATACCGATACTCTGCTGATGATAACAGCTTAGCTGTTGAAACACGTGCCGAGTCAAGCTTTTGGTGCAGTTTTTGGTGTTTTTCTGTTGGTTAAATAGACGCTGCAGTTGGTGTTCCTTTCCTTTGATTATTTGAACAATTTTTGGTACTAGTGTATACGAATTAGATTAGTAAACGATCACAATTTGACAAAAATTAAACTGTTAACTTCTTCAAAAAACTTAATAATGTGTTGCTCCACCACGATGTCTTGTGACTCATTAACACGTCTGGGCATACTTCTAACGAGGTGATCGATTTCTTCTTGAGGTATCTCATCCTATGCTATCTGTAACTGATGCTGCAAAGCCGCTAGAGTTTGTGCAGGGTGAGGTAAATTGAGTAATCTTCTTCCCATAATATACCAGACGTGCTCGATGGGCGAAAGATCGGGAGATCTTGGTGGCCAAGGCAACAAAGTAATTTGATGAGCCAAAGAAACCCTAGCAACATGAGGTCGTGCGTTGTTTTGTTGGAATGTGCTGTTGGGGATGGTCTGAACATAAGGTACAATATGGGGGTCTACGACCTCCTGGATGTAGCGCGCAGCGGTCATGTTACCTCTAATGAAGACCAAAGGTGACCTACTTCCAATAGCAATAGCTCCCCATACCATAACTCCAACTGTGTGGTGCACATGCCTATTCACAGAAAATTGGGGATCTTGTCTTTCACCGCGCCGTCTTCTCACCCTTGCACCATGCATACCCAAACAGAATCTGAATTCATCATTAAAGACAATTGAATTCCATTCTTGGTCCCAATTTCCCCGTTCTCTACACCACGCTAGACGATAACGTTGATGCTCTGGAGTCAGTGGTAACACAAAAAGGGGACGGTATGAAAAGAGCCCAAAGGTTCTTATCCGTCTATTAATGGTTCGCATCCCAATCGGTCTTCCCTGTTATTTAAACCACTGGTCCGCAATCGCCCGTATAGAAGAGAAGCGATCCCGTAAAACCAATAGTTTAAGACGGCGATCTTCGCGTTCTGTGGTTCTTCGATGACGTCCTGTACCTCTCGCTCTTCGTGTACGGCCCTCTTGGTTCCATGCCCGAACACAGACTGCCACAGTGTTTAAACTCCGTTGCGTTCTAGCGGCTATATCTCTCATAGACAAACCAGCCTCACGCAATCCCACAATTCTACCCCTATCAAACTCGCTTAATTGCCGAAAATTATGGCGTCTTCGCACTGGAGGCATTGTGATTGAATTAAAGAAGCTTTTGAAATGCAATTTAAATCGCTTAAATGACAACTGTACTTACAAATGCTTAATTCATTGTTTTAGGGCTACTTAATCGTAAGTGTTTTTGAATGAGGTTAACAAAACAACCGCTAGGGCAATATGGCTGAAAAACTGATCGTTTTTATCTTAATATAAACAAATATATTCCCAAAAAAATTTACACAATATTTATTATTACTGGGTGTTCTTCTTTCTATGTCACTTAGTATACTTGGTTACAGTCTTTACAATTAATTTTATATATTCCCGATTTATCACACATTTCTATTGGGTCTTTCGGATTGCCTAAAAGATTTTGCCAGTTGTTACTACTAGAGGTTACTGTTTTATAATGAAATTTTGAAAATATTTTTTGAAGACCTATTGTGTATGTGGGTAATTTGACATATTTCTTATCTATTTTGCTATTACTAGTTCCTAACGTTGTAATGTTTTTAATGTTTAACTTATGTTTATGTTTTCTAATTATGTTTGTGACAATTGATTCTTGAAAACCATTGTATGATGCAATCTGCTTAATATTTCGCAGTTCTTTATCAAAGTTTTATTTTGACAATGGGAAATGTAATAATCTGTGAATCAAAAAGTTGAAAGATGCAAGTTTATGTTGCATACTATGGTTGAAATCATTTGTTATAAACCTCATAGTGTTAGTGTCTTTACGATAAATATCTATTTCTAGTTTGTTGCCATTTCTTGTTACTAAAGTGTCTAAGAAAGGTAACTTAAGGTTTGCTTCTGTTTCATAGGTAAACTTGATCGGCTTAAATTTTGAATTAAAAATTTCTTCAAATTGCTGAGGGCTGTAAACTTTAGTGTCGATGACTGCAAAAACGTCATCTACATATCTACACCAAATTCTAGGAAAATATTCTAAATTATTTTTTAAATTAGTTTCAAATTTACCCATGAACAGGTTAGACATAAACGGAGATAAGCTGTTAACCATTGTTGTACCATAATTTTGTTGATAAATATTATTTGACTCATACATAATCTTGCTAATTTAATAAAATTATCTCCTTCCGAATTGTCTAAATGGTTTTGGTGTAACATATCTTTCAAATAATCTAAAGTGATATCTATCGGAACGCTTGGAAACAATGAACAGACATCGAATGAAACTAAAACTTCGTTCTCAGTCGATAACTATAAAGAATGAGTATAGGGAAGCCTTAATAAAGTGACATTATTTTGTTCAGTATACTTCAAAAATAAAATAAAATACAGGGTGTTCCATTTAAAAATACATAACTTAATTGCGTTTCCAAATTATTGTTATCTTAAAACAATTTTTCGGAAAACTGGTTTGTGCAGTCAAATGTCTAGAAGTGGAATCTCCATTGTGCAGCTAGACAATAGAAAGTAATAGAAAAGTCGAGTATTTTTCACCTTGCAGCGCGAAATACTTCGTGCACGTACTCAAGTAAACAAACCCAATATTTAATTTTTCACGGATATGAACGCAAAATGTCAACATTTTTTTACAACTGTCGAAAATACTTTTTTTAAAACTAGTTACGTTAGTGAAACAGCGTTTGAATTACACGAGCAAAAAACACCGAATTTTCACAAAAACCAATCAAAAACAAATTTTTTTAGTTTGACTTGAGGACTTCATATCTTAAAATTGTTAAAATTTGTTGGACGTTTCATTAAATACAAAAATATCCCTTTTACGAATAAGAACATTTTCAAATCATGATATTAGAATAATAAAAAAAAGTTTGAACTGCATTTTTATTGATACACTTTAATCACGTATGAATCTTTTTTATTATTTTATGCAAAACTAGATTACCTTCAGGCTCCTAAGAGCCTTACGAACGAAGTAACACCGTTCCCTCAAGTTCATAAACAGATTTTTTTCGGATGAAATTAAATCTTCTACAGCTAAGCCATTCGAAAATTTGCAAAATTACGAATTTTATGTTTTTTCATTTATGTTTTTAGGTAATACGGTTCCGGAGTTATAAAAATGTCAAAATTACAGTACTTCGTATTGACAATGTAAAATTGCTTGAAGAAAAAATTTTAAAAATAGAAAAATGTTATTGCACATTATGCGACAGGGGCACAAAACGAACATTGTTCTTAAATAAACTATTTTTTTATCGATTATAATTTAGAAATTATGGCCGTTGTAGTTTTCGATTGAAATTTTTTCGCCAAAGTCTTTCGATTATAACTACTAAATGTACTAAATTGCAGTGTTGCCAGATTGAAAGCTTTCTTAAATTGAGTTTAGTTAGTACAGGCAATCCATTGTAACTGTAGAAAAAGTTGCACGTTGCGCAGGTAAGATGTTGGAGTAGGGACCCGGTTGTACACTCAAAGGTAAAATGATTTCGTAACTGTTGGTTATTCCAGCATGAAACACTGGCGGTATAAGATATCAGCGTAGGTACACCGTAGATATTTAAAATATTGCTTCACATTCATTTATTCAATTTTAATTTTTATATGATTATAATGACGTCGTTTGCTAATTGTTATTAACATAATTATGTCTAAAAGATGTTAAGTTCGTAATGTGCGTTAACAATATAAATCTTATCTAATAATAAATAAATTATCTTTTATCTTTCTAATTTTAATTTAATAACTACACTTCCGGGTCAAAATTCATATCATTGGAATGTAAAACTTTCTTTTAAAAATGACTAATTTAGAATACAAAAGCTTGATGTACAATATATTTCTATTTTTTATTCGTTCAAAATTAGTATAAACTTAATGATTTATAGTTTAGGTATTCAAATCCAAAATAAAAGATCGCTCTGTATTTATTTTATTTATTATTGTATTTATTTGTTTATTTGTATTTACCTAATTATTATTATTGTAAAAGCATAATTTGTTAATAAAATGCTTGAATTTTTTTGTATATTGTGTACCTACTAACCAGAAAAGTAATAAATTATTGGTGTAATAATTAATATTTATCTTGCACCAATTTGTATTATATGCTAGTAATACCTACTTCTGCCCGGAGTGTACTATTGTCTGGTCACGCCTTTGAAATTCTATAAACAGCTACATTTTTCCTGCGCGAGATTTCTTAAGTTACAATGGATTGCCTGTACTTTATTTCTGGATATCGATGTATATGAATCATTAGTTTAAAATTTGCAAACCTTAGTTTGGTTTTAGTAATACATTTTTAAGAGAGTACTAAACGTTTGACTATGCATAAGGTAGATAATGTATAAATAACAATTGAAATAAACAAAAGTTTACATTCCATTATGATTAAGCATTCTGGATAAACTGCCCGTTTGAAGTTACTGTTTAGTTTGCGGTTATTATAGTTTTTAAGTATTTAAAAGAATAATCGGTAAAAAAATCTTGTGTCACAATGCCGAAACACTTTGGGAGTACTCGCAGTTGCTGCAAACTTTACCTTACTGATATTTCTGAAGTTTGTTTTGTTACAATTTGCTAATATGTTGTGATTTATCTTAATTTCGTTTTTGTTTGACCCATTTATTTTGGACTGTTGTGATCAGTATGTGACTTTAGACCTACGTGGCGTCGTCAGCATTTACCGATTAATAAGTACATTAATCAAACATTCTTTTTTAAAGCTACTTTACTCCACGTACGTTAATTTTACAGCTACTTAGAAACTCCGATTTTTAATGAAATTCAATATAGTATATTTGTTCTGCATTAACTTCATTAAAGTAAGGTTAAAATGTTCGAGCCAATCGATGTTGAGTTCCCTAAGTGTTTGTTTCTATTAACTTTATCAGGAAGATTCTGAAATTCCAGAAGCTGTTGGTTTTAAGAATAATTTTCTATGATGTATCAACAAGGTTTATTTGTGCCAATTTTATGCTTTTATAACTTTTCGAGAATGAATCCGTGCTGTATCATGCTTTTGAAATTTCCCAACTGAATCCTAGGTACTTATAAGGATCTGCACGATGTACTTCCACAAAATTGTATTCAAATACCTATATACAATCTTGAAGGAGTATTAAAAACTCACTTTCTTTCACTAACATTTTCAAGTTAATTTATTTTTATAATTATAAAAGTAATTTAAATAATCTGATTATTTTTTATTAAGAGTAAAAGCCAAGTTACTGCGCTCTCTACCCAAACATAAGTGGAGTTAAACATTTCTTATGCTAAAAATATATTCAAAAACGTTTTAAACTAAAACTAAAAGAATGATAAGAAATCCTTTGGAGTTTGCATTTGTCAAATTTGCAAGCAATGCCCGGATCACTAAGTTAGAGTTTTTTAAATAGATTCAGTACGAGAGCTTTTTGGGTGAATTATGTATTTGATAAAAAATCATATAAATTATTATGAATACCAAGTACGTAGCAACAATTAAAAAAAAAAGAAGTAGGAAAATAAAATTACATATGTACGATTTTAATACTTACACGGTCACTTCGTTTGTACTACCATTAAATGTATGCACTACAAACATGATGCTATTGAAATTGTATTTGAATTGTTTATGAACTACGCACATTGTAAGCTTAGACGGATAAGTGAATATTAAAGTCATTCATACAATTACAGTTTTTTCGTTATTTTAGAAAAAGTAAATTTGAGAGTACAAAATAATAACAAAATTTACACAACTGAAATTACAGTTTCGGCAACAAAGTTAATAGATTGTTTTTCGGGTCATGAAGCAGCCTATAGCAATAAATCAATGTTGGAGTTTATTATCGGAAGGTGTAGCAAGTAATAACCTAAAAATATTATATTAGGATTACAATAAAGCCCTAAAGCTTAAATTTAACAACTTTTTTATGTATTAGTAAATTAAAGCGTTTCCTTACGTAATGGATTTCTAAGAAATTAAAAAAAAGTGATGACTAATATAAATGCTGCAATGTTAGTACGTTAAGTACTTATAGGTCGTAATCAATCTTCTTTAGTTATTGACTTCATTTTTTAGGTTCATTTATATGTGTCGTTTCTTGATTAGATTTGAGATAAATTGAATTGGATTATTCTTCTGCTCTTGAAGCGATTACAGTAAAAACGTTCAATTAAAAACTTGATCTGTTATTTAAACGCTATTATTGTTTAAACGTTTGTATTGTTGCCCAATTTAGGTTATTAAATGTATTAGGCCGATATCAAGCATACAATAGTCGATGATATTTCTTGATGCGGAGGCAATTAAAATATAATTCGAGACGTTATATTTCAAAATATGAACTGTGATATTTGTAAGAAGTGACATAAAAAATACTACAGTTCACTTAGATTCTATAGAAGCATTGTTGGTTAAAATCGTAAAAATACATTTTATCTACGTCAAACCTATATTCTTTATGAAAAATTACGATGGAATTTTCAAAAATCTAATTGGATAAACTATAGAACTATCGATTCCGATCATTATTTTAGGTTTGTAGGTGCTGTTAAATGTGCAGCAAAAAAATCAATTCCACATGATTTTCGATTGGGTCGACTGAAAGAAACACATTGTACAGATCATTTCTAGAAAATTTAAATAAAGAAACTAGGGATGCTGTACCGTCTGAATAAATGAATGAAAAGAGAAATGTGTATTTCGTACATTCAATTCGTAAAAGCTGGGCACTTTTAAACAAATTAGGTTCTACAAATCAATCTACAAAAGAAAATTCAAAAATTTCTCTAAATTTTATTGCTTCTCGGTTGGTTAATGTTTCAAATTCAATAAAAGTAGGGAAATCGATTATCACAAAGATGAAAAAGTGTCTATAAAAGAAAAGAAAATCCACACCTATGTCAGAAGAGATATCCAGATCTTTTACTGTAGAAGAACTAAAACATGTACTAAAAAGGCAAAATCAAAGAAAGCTCTCGGGTTTGATGGAATCCATCTAGAATTTTTGAAAAATTTGGGAAACTATTTTTGATGTGGCTACTTATGTTTCTCAATGATATTTATAATACAGGTAAATTACTAACAGATTTAAAGAAATGTAAAGTCGTAGCAATTTTAAAGAAAAATTAACCTCTTAAAGATTATAAGGTTTTGGAAAGATTGATTTTTCATAGAATTAATCCATTAATCGAAGAGAAATCACCAATTGAACAAATAGGATTTAGTTCCGGTAGACGTTGTTGTGTTAAAGTATTGGCATTAACAACGCATATCGAAGCTGGATTTTAGAAGAAACTTAAAACTGGAGTTGTTTTTTGGACTTAACTGCTGCATACGATTCCGTGTGGTAAGAAGGTTTACCTTTAAAATTGTTTAACGTTATTCCTTATTCTAAAATTATTTCTTCTATTGAAAATATGTTGTCTAATCGGAAGTTTAGAGTTTTGTTGGAGATAAAAGCAGTAAATTTAGATTTTTAAATAATGGTCTTCCACAACGCTCGGTTCTTACACCTATTATTTTTAATGTATATATTTCTGATCTTCCTTCTTTACGATGTCGAAAATTTGTCTACGCCGATGATTTCGGATTTTTTCGAAATTGAAAGAAAGCTATCTGATGATTTGAATTATTTCAAAAATTGTGATTATGGCCCATTCTTCAAAAGACAGAGGTTTCTTGTTTTTATTTAAGTAATAGAGAAAAAAGTAGAAAACTTAATATTATCTTTAATAATAGAAAGTTAAACCATAATTTTAACCTAGTTTATCTGGGAGTAAACTTTAAATACAAAGATCATTCAGAAAAAGTCGAACAAAAAATGAAAATAAGAAATAATGTCATTCAAAAATTAACTGGAACTACTTGGGGAGCAGATGTAAAGACACTTTGTACACCTGCATTAGCATTAGTTTATTCTACAGCAGAATATTGCCCTACTGTCTGGTTTAATTATTATCATACACAAAAAATAGATGCCCAGTTGCATTGCACTATGCGTATAACTAGTGGAACCATTAAATCTACTTCTCTCAATTGGCTCCCTGTTCTTTGTAAAATTACTCCATCAAACATTGGACGGAAAGCTACATTAAAACCATATGCTTAACACTAGATTAAAACGAGAATGGGATAAATGCCAACTTAACAATAACTTACCAATTTGGAATGAAATCCATTTTTTTAGGTTAAGAAGTTCGATGACACGGCTTGGGTAATGATAACACAAGAATTTCAGATATTTAATGTTTGATGTTATATTTAAATTTAAGAATCAAATGATTTTTGCCAGTCTAAGAGAAATAACATCATTTCTTTTTTTTCTTGGTTAGTTGCTCCTTCGTTAATAACCTAACTGTATATCTTATATAATCAATTAAATTTTAAATTTAATTTTGATTAATATCATCAATATTAATGATTTATTTTAAATTGCGTGACTCACATCGTTTTATGATCTACAATTAGCCCCGAAAAAGCCCTCACAAGTTTAAACAAAACGTTGGCTTTCATGTTACCGTTTTTTTATGCAACCTTTACCTAGAAGAACACCTTTAAAATCAATGTATTTTTATTTATTGTACATTTTTTTACAAAAACTACCTCTTTCCTTCCAAATACTTAAAGAAACCATCAGTCATAAATCATAATGATTTATTAATAATTTAATCGCATTATAATGTAGTTTTAATTTGTTTATCAAACGTCCTGTTATAAAAAAAAAGAATTTGATTTAAGAAAATTGTAAAATTCATATTGATTGTTTTTAGCTATATCTTTTGTTAATTTCTATTTTTGCCGATTTTTTGGTCCCCGATTTGTAGTTTTTTTAAATATTCTCTTCACACATTTTTCTCCATACTTTATCAATTTTAACGGGTTCGTTTGTAGAAACCTGTAGTATGTAAGAAAGTGAAGAGTTCACAACCGGCATCTTGAACATAGTCCAAATTTCTACAATTATTTTAATTTAATATAAGTACAGTTTTTCGCGCTTATAATGGCGCGGTTTACAGTAGGTACATAAATTAGTTGTTTCCGTTCATTCATTGTATATCGTTCGTTCTGTTCGTTTTGAAGTGTAATTTACAGAGGCATGTGCTATTTGTATATTACGTTATTTTGAATTAATGTGACGTCTATCTATTTATTTATGGATGTTAAATGTATTTTTGAGACTATCAACTTTTATTAAACAAAGCCCTGAAAAAGCTCCCGCTTGAGAGGCGAAACGTCGGTCAGTTTTACGTAAAAGTTTGAATTTTTAAACCACAACCTCCAACCCCAAAGGGTCCCTAAAAAGGACAAGTTTTTTTAAATTAGTTGTTGCCCTTTAATTGCGTAGATACACAAAGAAAATAAAATGGGATAGATTTTGCTATTGTATAGGTAGACTCGATACCGGATTAACAAAACTTAGGGCCTGAAGGTATAACTTGAAACTGTAAATTATTGGAAAGGGTGATTCATAAAATTTCGGACATTTAAAATAGGTAAAGGTTTAGTATTCAATGAAGACAAAATTAACACTTTAAAATAATCAGGAGTTCACAATTTAAAATGTTGATATAATTTATATTAAAAATTTTGAAGTAAAAGATGATTTTTAAAAAGAAAACATTCAAAAAATAAAATTTTTAAAACAGATTTTGGAATCAAACCAGTAATTAACTAATTATAGAAAACTAAAATTTTGAAGCATTATAAATTAAACGTAATTTAAAAAAACAGATTTTGGAATCAAACCAGTAATTAACTAATTATAGAAAACTAAAATTTTGAAGCATTATAAATTAAACGTAATTTAAAAAAACGAGACCTTATTTTAAATGTGCAAATACCAGATAAGCCTATTGTAAATGTTGATAAGTAAAAAACAATTGTTATGTTCATCACAGTAATTTTTGTCAATTACATTAACGTGTATTTTATACTTTTATGATTTAAAACCAAATATTTTCTATAACAATACATTTTCGTACAATTGCCATGATTAACCTCTTCAACTATTGTGATGACAAAAATTGATGTTTTATCAGAAAAAAAAAATTTCTGTATCAAAAAACATGGCCACTTTTACTTTTAAAAGTCTCCTATTATGGTTTTTTTTACTATGAAGAGTAATTTATTATATTTTACATGAAATTACAATATCTAACTTCAGATAAACATTTTTATAATTTTACAGGAAAAGAAAAAACTAAATTTATTATCCCTTTCAAAGCAGAATCTGCCAAAATAGTAATTAATAAAAAATATTCAAAATATTAATGTTTTTTATTTAAAAATGAACATAGGTACTTTCTCGGGTAACAAATGTTAAGAAATTGGAGATACGCATTTGGATAAAAACCAAAACTACGCATACATAAGGGACAAAATTATTTAAATTATTACAAAATAACCTTATTTAGATAACACAAAAAGAAAACAAACTAATATAAAAACAAAAAGTAATAATAGTATGTTGTTATCAGCAAAAGTTAAATAACTATCTCATAAACCTAATCTAAGTTCAAACATCGTGCTGATCAGGTTCCAGAGCCGGTTATTCTTCCTGGTCTAATGGACGAGAAAAACTTTAAAGTATAGAATTAAAAAAAAAAATAAAAATAAAAAAATGCGAAGGAGGCGGGAATGAGATAGGCAATTTGCTAAAGCGACAGTAACACAAAACCAAAATTTTGATAGACATAAGAATTATTCCATTGGATGAGGCGAAAAATTTTACACTAGATAACCGACGATATGCATAGTAGTTTACAGTTTCAAATTATAGCTTCAGGTCCTCAATTTCGTTAAGTCTACCTATACAATAACAAAATCTGTTCTATTTTATTTTGTTTATAAGTATGCAATTAAAGAGGAACAACTAATACATGTACCTGCTTTTAACCGCGCCACTATAAACGTGAAAGAATGTACTTGGAAACCGCCCATGAGGTGGTGACGCCGCTGTCTTTTCCTTTCATCACTTTTAGTTAATAATTCATTGTTTAATAACTACTTTTATCTTTTTTTACCTAATTTTGTTAATTATTTTCAAATTTTGTTTATAATTTTGTGCTTTTGATATTTCTTCAACTTTTATCGTAACTTTTGTACAATTACGTTTACAATTAAAAATACTATCCTAAATAACGAAAACTGAATTTTCATAATTTTTACATACAAAGTACACATTTTTCATTATCAAAGTATTGTCAAAAGAAAAAGTAAAACATTTGGTCATTACTAAAGAAAAATTTATAACATCACAAGTTATGGAAGCTGAATAACAAAGATAAAAGAAACAAAGGAAACTAATATTATTTATATAAATATAAAATTAGGTACATTGTTACCGATCTTACGTTGCTTCCATCTGTTGGCAGAATATTATTTATTTAAATAGTTCAAGGGAAAAACAATTTCCAGATAATAGTATTTAAATCCATAACTGTCAAAACTTTATTTTAGAAGTTGGCTTCTTTATACACGTACAGCTACGCCAATAATTAGTTAATCTATAATAAAAAATCTGGCATTTGACCTATACATCTCTATCAAAGCTTACACGAAATTGTATGAGACTTTTTATCATTTCGTTAGAGAATTAAATCGAAGGTTTCCATAATAAGCACCACCACAAATATTTAACTTGTCTAGTATTTTTTAAGTATGTAGAAATCTTCTTAAAATATGTTAAGTTCATTCATCCTTTACTTCAATAGTTAAAGACATAATTTTATTTAAATACATCATTAGTGGTATGATTAGGTATTAACAGGTGTTAACGTATATTATGGGTAAAATTTCCCGTTTCACCCTAAATGTTTAACATGCTTATAAGATTGTCAATCAATATGGGTTTAACGTAAAGTTTAAATTAATCAAATAAAGATAAAACGGTTCATGATTATCAATCAAATTTTACGTTTTAATGGACTTTCTAATGTGTAGTATACAGAGTTTGTTGTGTGTAAACCCCCACATGACTAATATTGTAAGGCAATCAATCTTATTTGAATTATATCATTGAAATTGCTGACTTTCTTTCACATATGTGGGTTGCTTCTCGCAAAACTGTGTACGTCTTATTTGTAGTCCTAATTATTATCACTGTCACTGTGAATTACTGGAATGTTATAGGAATCTACCCTATATGCAGAAACTAACCATCTTTTCTGTCTTTTTTGACAACATATATTCTATTTTCTTTACTCTGCATTCTATGTAGAATATTATCAATTCAGTATTATAAATGTTGTTAGTGAATTTGTTAGTTTTCGTGTCCAGTTTTAAAAAAAAATCTGTATTAGTTGGAATGAGTAAGCTAATAATAAAATTTGCGTAACGTCACAAATTTAATAAATACATTTAATCTCTACATCATAATAAAATATTAAGAAAATGTTTGAATTAATTTCTTTAAGAGGGACATTTAAATACTTTGTGAAAAATATGCACCTACTGAAATTTTCAAAACAAGCTTAGTTATAGTCAAAACGGTAAACAGTAATTGAAGTAGAAGGTTTCAAAAAGGTAATCCCATTTTTTAATTTATCAAATGTATATAATTACTGATTTATCAACAATTGAAAAACAATAACAATTCAAAATTTATCATTACGGATGGCCACTAAAACATAAGATAACCCGTGGTAAGTTCCAATGTTTTGAATCCTTGAATATGACTTCTGTCAAATGTTTCGTTTGTATTAACAATAAACTTTTCTGTTAACATTTATTAATTGAAGTTCAGCAGAATTGGTAAAGATGGCGCAGCCTTGCCACAATTGTATAATTTCGACTTATAAATAATATACATCATAAACACAAAAGACAAGTTTGAGTGCTCATGTTCATTCCCCATTTTCAAGATTTATTCGAGGGTTGATAATAAGTATGTAACTAACAGCTGAATTGTATTTCGCATATACACGTGTATAACTTGCAACACCGCCGCATGTAAATGTGTAAAACACCTTATTGAAGACAGCGCCTTCTGTTAGAGAAATTACAAAATTACCGATACTGGTGGATGTCTAGACTTTTTAATAACAATTTTTTTAATTTAGGAACTATAATGCGATACTAATGCCATCCGTGGATGTTACTAGTTTGACATTTTCTGATGCCCCACTTAACCTGTACGAGAACGAGTAGAAGTGTAAATAGTAGATAGGTACCACAATGACATTATTAAATGTCCCTCTATAAAGCAACTAACATATTTTCATATTTTTTTCATTACGTTTTAAAGCAAATGTTGAGTTCAAATCACAATTGTTATCAGAAAAAGAAATTCTCCTCCGGCGATTAGTAAAATATTATAGAATGTTATTATTAAGGTTACTATAGGGAAACGTAAATATTGTTAAAATGAGCATAGAAATCGATACTTGTTGACAAAATGAAATTATCGGAAAAATGTAGGTTAGAGCCAGGTTAAAGCAGTAACCAGTGGCTACGACTCAAGCAGAATTGTCTTAGAATTTGGAACAATCGGTCGTGTTAAATCAGAAAAGTAATGTGATAAAAGTTTGTTTTTAATTTATGTTAAATCACAATAGATGATACATGAGAAAGACAGTACATTTACGTTCCAGGTAGTTAAAACATACATTTTTTAGCTTTTGAAATGTTACGTCTCTGGCAGTAACCTTCACTGCATTACAATAACGAATTGACAAATGCGCTGTAACTTGTGCGAATTATTTTTCACTCAAGTGCTACTACTGCATTCGTAGATGTATACTGTGCTACTATATAACTTAGCCTTTTTTTTTTTAAATTATACTCATCTATAGTTAGTATTATTGTTTTATTATAAACTATATTTTATATTATATTTACACTTATTTATTTACTTGTTAAAATTTTAATTAAGTATATTGTTTTATATTATTTCAAATGTGTACATTTCAACGCCACTGGCAAATGAAAATAAATCTCTCTCTCTCTCTCTACCAATACTACCTCTCTCCGTGCAGAGCGCGCCGATTAGATTTTACATTGGCAATATAAAAATAAAATGAAAACATGCTGCAGTGGAAATGGTATATTTTAAATAATAAAAAATTGATTTTGTTTAAATTTAAAAATAAGTAAAATTCATAGTTAGGGTTTTCATTGAAATTGAAAAGTAAAATAAGATTACAAAATTGATTTGGATTTCTAAAAATCGACCTCAATTTATTTAAGAAATTAATTAAAGGATTCATAAAGGTAAGATACCATTTAGTTACAATAAAATGTTTGTATGCATATAAATTAAGATAAAGTTAAAATAGGTGATTGTTTATAAATTGCATTTCTGTGTGACAAAATAAAGTCGGGACAGTACGTGATAAATTGTGCTGAGTAGTGTCTATACTTACGGCCCCTCTGTACAGGAGGTAGGCAACACACAATACAAACCCAAATTTGACAAAATTTAATTCCCAATTACAGCTTTTAAAAAAGATTTTACAAAAAAGTAACTTCATACTCGCAAACTTCAACGCAGTCCAAACGGCCCGGGGCATTTGCATTTTTGATAAATTGTGACATAATCGAATGATTGCTGTTTAAAATTGATGCATGTTTTATTAAAATTGCGGGTAAAGTATATAAATTAAGTTTTAAAAAAATGCCCCCGGCAGTGTATAAGCACTTCAAAAATAGTTTTTCTTTTTGCAAATATTTTCATCTTTTGAAATGATGCCATAATACGAACACAATCATTTTTTTAAATTGATTTTTTGGTACAAATTTAGTAATGTTTTAACTAACCCCGAGCGTTATTTGCAGGTTGATGCAAAAGTGACTGTATACTTAGCGGATTATCATTAGTGGTGGTAAACACGGGTCTTATTCAATGTTGTATTTTATTGTTGTCAATTTTCACTTTACTTAATTTATGTTTTGCACCACGACTTTATTCATAAAAAGTTTTATTTGGTTTTATAAAATAATTTATTACATGTTAAAAATATACTAGTAGACTATTACCATTGATTATAATAATCAATGCTATTACATTAAGTAAAATAAATTGTACGAATACTCTCTCCGCGACAACGCCTTGAATCGACGAGTTCTGGCAAAAGACAATTTATATAAAATTTTTTTAATCTTCCTTGCGCTCTACCCAAAAGGTATCACTTCTAAAATAAATAAATGAAAGTAACTATTAAGGTAATAAAAGTTATAAATTCAATCTACCGATGTATTCCGTCCACATGTATTCCACCCTTAGTATATATTACAAAGTAACAAATGTCCCTTTTTTAATGTGGAGCATACCTTGTATTTGATAATAATAATTGTGGGATTTCTTTAATGTTAATTTATTATTAGTGACAAGACAGTAATCAATTTTGTTTTCCAGAACTGCTGTGATTGGGTCTAAGTTTCCACTTTTCTCTGAAGATTTTATTTCTATTAATTCATTTGATCCTATTAAACCGTCTGGAGAGCAAGCTAAAAATGGTAAATAGTCATCAATAATTAAACCAACCTTTTCCACAGTTACGGAATATTTTTTTTCAAATAATTCGATTACAGTATCTTCATTATGTAAAACAAAAGCTGTATAATGGTTTCCTTTAAATGTACTATAAAGTAACATTTCAACAGTTTTTGCCGTAGATGTAGATTTATGTAATTTGCAAACTTTTCCAAAATTCGATACTGTAACTTGCTTTTTTCTTTCTGAATGCCAAATGATGCAGTTGGATTGCGTCCTCGTTTGTGTTTTGAGTAGGTTACGATCGACTTTGTTTAAATTTTCGATAAACTGTTTTGAAGAACTTTCATATAAAGTTGGATCCATGTCAAAAAACTGTGGATTTGCGTCAAGGCCATAATCCTCATCGGCAGAAAAATGTTTTCTTGTTGTTCCTAAATGATAAAAGCACTTATAAAATTAAGAACCATTGTTCGATTTGTTGCACTTACGTTTAGATCTGGTAACCACATTCCTTTTCCGTTCTTGAAATACGTTTGTGTAATAACCAGGTTCTATTCCTAAAATGTTATTAATTGCCAACACAAACCGTCCTTTAGAATTATAGGATATTGCTGCCGCTTTACATCGTGCTTCGTAGGCATTCCTTAAACAGTAATTAAATCTTTTGTCACATACAAATTTAGCAACAATTGAATTAAACGTTTCAGCAGCGTTTGTATCTACGTCATGAAGTAGACTAGAGGCATGCCATACTAGACGTTTATTTACTTTAATTATTTCTTCAAATAAAAACGACGATTCTAATTGGGGAATAAAATTTTCCTAAAAAAATATCGTAAAATACAAGTTGCGATGGAAACATCCTTTAGTCACTTCTCCTTCTTTGGGCGGTGTCGGCCGGTTTGCGCTCGACCGTTTTGCGCTCGTACCTAAACTCGACCAGTTTGCGCTCTGCAATTTAATTATATAAATTTAAACCTTCCCTATTATCTCCAATCGACCGATTTGCGCTCTCTTGTACTATAAACATTTTGAAATTATCGAGATTTAAGTTGTTTTCATGTGATCGGGGGTAAACGGTGTTGGTTGGTAGGTTACAGTTAGTACAGTTTTTTCTTTAAAACAAAAACAAAAAAAAACAAACAATTATTTCAAGTAACATTCGTTTATATTAGTTATGTTTGTGTGATGGGGGGGTGGGGGTATTGTTCAAGGGGGGCAGTGCGATCGGAGGGAAACGGCGATCGGAGGAAAACGCCTTTAGTTAAAATACTTTCTATAAGGAATTAAGGTATTTCTCGGCCTAGGTATACAAATAACTATTATATTACAAGAGAGCGCAAATCGGTCGATCGGAGACAATAGGGTAGGTTCAAATTTCTATAATTAAATCGCAGAGCGCAAACTGGTCGAGTTCAGGTAAGAGCGCAAAACGGTCGAGCGCAATCCGGCCGTATTCCTTTGGGCCCTTTACAGTAGTATTTATCGCAATTAGTGTGATCGCCGAATATATGTTTAGGACCGTTAGCAAGATCTTTTTTCAATAATTCACATTTGGCGTCTTCAGAAATATCGTCGTGTAACGTTCTGTATTGAATTGCTTTGGTTACAGCGTTTTGCAATCTTCCAAGTATCTCTGGTTGGCCTAGTTTTTTACGTAACACAATAGGGTATTTTGAATTTCTACTTATTTCTACTAGTTTATTGATATAATTTCGAAGCAAATGATTTCGACATTCAATTTTTTGAATCGCAAATGTAGGCCCATACGGTGCTGCTTTGACTAATTTCTTGTGTACACTACACACCATCGCCTATGACTCTACCGTAAATCAAATGATTGGAATTTTTAAACCCGTCTACTATAATAGCTGCTTCAATTCCGGTTGATGCCCCACTCCAGTTTTTAAAACATTGATGTTTGTTTTTGTCACCTCGTATGCATACACAACAGTATTTATTTTTGACCCCAGCATATAATATTTTTTTTGTCCTTGCACCGATAATGCACGCCTATAAAAAGTACATAAATAATTAAAGTAACTTTTACATTTAGTAAAATATATTACTCACTACACCTGATAATGCGTTGTAATTGGTTCCATAGGATCGCTTACTCCAGGCTCCATCGACAATAACTGATATTATAGGAGTTTCGTCCTCGATAATGTCTCCATTCATAATTGCTTGATTTGCTTCTTCTTTAGCTGCAATATTTACATCTTTTTGCAACTGTTCGTTTATTAGAACAGCTAAGGTATTGTGGTGTTTCAGATAAGTTTTATTTGACATGTTAGGAATATTAATAGCCGCACAAAATTCGTTTACTTGAAAATATCCTATACTTGCCGCAATTGTTCCTAGTACAAGAGATACATTTATCTGATTAGAGTTATTTCCTGTGCGCACTTTTTCAATAACATTACAAACTGAACAACAAAAAATGATGACACTGTCGACTCCTTCAAATTTTTCTGAAATTACATTCATATCAAAGAATGAACAACCAAATGCTAAAATATTAAATATTATTTTTAAATATAATAAAGTTTACATCCTTACCTACATGTTTCAACGATTTTAATTCTCCCAAAAAATATTGCAAATCAATTATTCGCCGACCAATGATTACAGATTTTTCATTTGTTTCAATTTCTTGATGTTCCAACTCATAAGGTCATTGAGCCGAATTGGTATCGTCACAAATCGCAGATTTCTCAACCAATGTCTCGTGTACCACTTCAAGATCATTGGGTTTTTCAAAATCTTTGTTTCTTGTATGTGTTGAATATAATGTCACTTCCTGTCCTAGAACTTCAACTAATTACAATTTTAAAATTTTGTTTTATATTTTTCTACCTTTGCTGATATCCCTAACTAAAACTTCTGAAGTTGAAACCATTGAAATTTGTTTTTGCCATCTTCTAAGAAAATAATAAAATATTATTACACTACGTACATACTATTGTTATACTTACTCAAGTGCAGCTCTTTTTGCCCTTAGTTTCGAACTAAATCTTTTTTGGTCAAGTGTAATTTACTCTTCGCCATTCTCTAACAATCACACTGTCACGTACAAAATGCAACACGTAAATGCAATACCAAAGTATTTTGCGTTACTATTATATATTATTTTAACTATATAATTACCCTGGATTACTGGATAATTATTAACTGATAAAAGATATTCGAAACCTCTAAAGTTTGTTGTTATACTAATTGCATGTAATTTTATTAATAGTATTACCGTTCTTAAATTTTACGAAAATAAATAAATATTTTGTTCTGAGTAAATATTATTAATTAATTAATCTTTAATTATTATCTCTTTAGACAAAAATATCTGTGAATGTTTCTAAGGTTTTAGAAATTGTCAAATGATAAGTTAATTAAATAAACAATGTAAATAGTGTCGTTTAATTTGTAACACGAACTTTAAAAATGTGTATTTAAAATATATCTTTTATAAAAGACGGGGAGAAGTTCTGAACATAACTAATCCGATTACTCACTCATGCCATTTTGGTTCAATACGTTTTTACCTGTACCTATAGCCGCATAAGTGGTTGCATTTTTAAGTAAAAATAGGCGCAACGAAAAATTTCTTGAGCTCTCCTGCGGGGCCTTAAAGGCACCGGCGAATTGTAATCAACACGTGTGTGTGATAAAAAGTTCTGCGAATAACAATGAAACGTTTTATTTTGCATTATTTTTGAAGGACAGATTGACTTAGAAATAAAGGTAGGGAAAAACGATAAGAAAATCAAAGAGTTTGAATTGAACAACGAAATAAGACGGTCATGAATAATAATTAATAAAATTAATAACAGTCTGAATTGAAAATGGTAACGAGACGGTCGTGAATAAGAATAAAATATAATAAAAGTTGAAAGTAAAGTAAAGACGATGTAAAATAAAAACAGTTAAGTGTACACGAAACATAAACTAAGTGATTAAAATACTAAAACTAAATCAACGTGCTGAAGTCAACATCCACCAAATTTTCCGCCGTCAACAAAGCTCAAAAAAAAAATTAACAAAGGTCAGTTCTTTTTGAAATTTGATTTGTAAAATCAAAAGACTGCGTGTTGAAAATGCGTTTTTCTTGATCATTATTTTTGCGTCCAAAGCGTAATTTAGATTTATACTCAGTATACTACTGGCGCGGAGTAATAAACCTGTCAGAATTATCGAATCTCCCGTATTGCAGTGGCGTAGGTACCTGATACGTTTGGAAAATCATATTTTTAGTAGGTAAATATATTTTAATAGTAAAATCTACCTTGATATGAATTATTATGTGGTTTCTTTTATTGTTTCAATCCTTACTTTGTGGAATCTATTTTTCATAGTAAATAATTTAATTCAGCATTATTTTTGTATCTTGGTATAATACCCACATCTACGGCTACGATTCTCGTTTCGTCAGTACCTGGGCTGATGGCAACGTGTTTACACAGATTAAACTATTGTTCTCAGACCCTAGATGGGTCGATATGCTGCAAGAGCGCCACAATGATCGTATTTTGGTTAGAATTTATTGGTTTTTACTAAACCGTAGAAGTACCGCTTTCACAAGAAAATAAAGAATTATTTCAAGCAATTATGATTTATTACTCCGCGCCAATAGTATACAGACTTTAGTTTGTTATATTTATTTTTGAATTGTTTGTTCATTAAATTTGTGTATTCATAATTTAGTCTTTTATTATTATCGACTCTGAGAGATTATAAAAAAACATAAGATGTCTCATGACTAAAGTTAATATCTTTTTTTAAATAATTATGCATAAACCACAGCAATACGTTCTTGAAAACTTTTTCGAACAACCATCTAGCAGTTAATACGCTCGAGTGTGAATAAATATGTGGTCCGCTATTTAAGTAAACTTCCCAAAAGAATTATCAGATATTCCTGAAAATGTATTAAAATGTACCTATTTTTTTAAATAAAAAGCTGGTTTGTGTATTATTGGTATTTTAATATAGTTTTGTGCATTAAAACCCAAATAATGCTTTGTTACTTTCTTTAGCATAATTTGTTACACTTTTTTGAATAACAGACTTGATTCATTTTACTATAAAAGTTAGTGTGACAAGTTGTTTGTGTCAAAACTGTGTTTTAAATGACGGCTAATAACAATAGGCGCACTACTCGACATCTAATGGCTGCAGAAGCACAATCAGCAATACTTCTTCTCCGAGAAGGGAAATTTTCCAAGTTGCCTAATCTTCCATTAGCAGAGTGTTTCAACGGTACCGGGACACACATTCTTATTCGAGACCCACTGGATAAGATCGTCATAGGGCTACAACTGCAAGAGAAAATAGTTTTCTAACACTTTCGGCACGTAGGAATCGGTCTGCAACAGCTAGGTTTTTGCAAGACTCATTACAGAGAGTACACAATAACCGGATCTATGATCAAATTTCAGAAATCAACTCCATGAACTTAATTTAAATGACAGACGACCAGCAACAGGCCCATGGCTGACTATGGAACACCTGGTAAGACGACTTGCGTTTGCGAGAGAACATGTGAATTGGACAAACAAACAGTAGGCCAACGTTTTGTTTTTGGACGAATCTAGATTTACGCTTTCAACAAATGATCGACGCTAAAGAAGGTGGAGAACCCCAGGAAAGCTCTTTCTCAATGAAGTATTCGATAATTGGATGAATTTAGTAGTGGTGGAGTGATGGTGTGAGGACACTCGATTTGAATCCCATAGATCACTTATGGGACAGTCTTGGAAGACATGTAAGGAACAGACAAAATGCACCTCAGACTTTGAGGGAGCTGTTGAAAGCTAATGAGTAGAATAATATTGAAAATAAAGCTGTCCAGAATTTAATTGAAAGTATGCCAAGACGCTGCAGGGCCGTTATAAGGGCCAGAGGGGGTAATACATCTTATTAAATGTTACTTCTTGATGGTATTTAATTAATTGAAGTAATTTCTTAATTTTCTTCATTAAAAGGTGTAGGTTTAATAACGGCCACCACCGACATTTTCATAAAGGTCATCTTGTTCACATCGGCCACCGATGTTTAGCTATAAAAACGTATACCGAGGTTTTTCACAACGCCCACATGGTTTATAACGACTACATTTGGATTTGTTCAGAATGGCAAACTTTTTCAAAAATGTAACTTTTGTTACATTTACAGCGCCCATTTCTTTCATAACGTCCACCGCCTTCTTTTTTAGTCCATCGTAATCACACCTGCACTTTTAATCACAATTGCGCCTTTATTTATATTGGACAGAGACGTTTAGTTCCAAAAGTGTTTATCGGACCTTTCACTACACCCTCCTATGGAAGACTTTTTTCACTTGGCTACTATTTTAGCGCAACATAGTGTAACTGTGCCTTCAAAATTAATATTTGTTATTACATTAAAATTTGAGGCACTGCAAGATCACAAAACACAATGAAATTCTATTTACAATAAAGAAAAACAAAAAGAAACATTGCAAATAGAATTAATACTTTCCCATCAAACTTCTTACATGCCGCCATTAGGCAAAATTTTGACCAAACTGTGGAACTGTGCTTCTTCACCATTAACCTCTTTGTTTCAATCTGTTAGACATATCTTCTTTAGTTGATTTAAATTAAATTATTTGTCAAATGGTAAGTATAACCTAGCTTTAATTGAACACAACTTTTTGCAATTACAGCTATACCATATACAGGCTGTTTCATTAAGCTTGGTACTCGGCCATATCTCGAAAACTATTGGGTATAGAAATTTGGGAAAAAAAAATTTATTACTAAAACGGCGATGATAAAATTCTGGAAATTATTTTCAAGTTCCGAATTTCACCGCAAGGGGACGCAATTGACACGGCGAGACATAAAATTAAAAATTTCTCCGAAAATTTTTATATGAAGCTATGACTTCAATAACATCATTAGAAAACTGAATAATTTCGAATAAGTTTTGTCTGAGATTTCTTGGCGTACCGACCTTCATAAGACAAGGAGGAGCTTCTGCATGTCTAATAATTTAAATGACTATACTTTCTAAATGACTTATCTGATTATAGCAAACTCAGGCTTATTTGTAAGAAAAATGTCAGTGTTTTCAAATACCGTATCCATCGGCACTCGGCAGTATCAAATAAAATTGGTAGAGGACGCAGTTCACAATAATAACAGTTTTTTCAATTTTACCACGAAAATTCAAATCATACAGTATAATTTTGATGTCATAATCGGAAAATAGATTAAATTTGCTAAAGAAAACGCAGAAACCGCAGTTAGATATCTTCGCCCGTTTCAGAGTTATTGTCAAAAGATTCGATTTTTCACACTTTAATTTGATGAAATGGTTATTTTTCTAGTTCCAGGGAATTTTTGGTTTAGTTTTATGGTTGTGTAGGTTTGTTACTGATTTCAGTGGCACAAAACTACATTTAAATTAAAAACACCCCACAAATAACTTCTAATAAAGAATAGATGCTGATGCTGTTTTAAAAGTAAATTAAAATAAGTACTCATGTATCAAAATCTGTAGGTAAAATAACTTCGTCTTTGATTCTTTTCGAATTTCGTATTACTTAGTTTTCAAATTTGTGCTAATTCGTCAATAATGGCTTACACTAATCCCGAAGCTTACGATATGCTCGCTGTCTATTTTCAGTGTATCAAAAATGCTCTTATCGCACCACGTGAATATGCTGTCAGATATCCTGAATGAAAACACTATAACAAGAGGGTATTTCGGCACTCTATGTTTAAGACAAACGGAAAGTATACGACCCAATCCAGTCAAGTCCGTCAAGGAATGAAGATGACGTGATTAAAGTCATTAAATATTAAATTAATTAAACTATTTGTAAATATTAGATGTAAAAACTTATAATTATGTATACTCATTTGCAAAACTAAATGAAAAAAGGGTTTGTTACAGTTTGTTGTCGTAGACAAAGTTATGTTAAAAAGATTCATAATCGTTTTGGCGCACTGACCAGTAACTTAGGTCGGCGAGTAGGTCGTGAAAGTTACAAAAAAAGTGTTTCCAAGACAAAGGCGCCAACATATAATCATTGTCGGGGGATTCCTTGCACACAAGAATTATCGCAACTGGCGCTAAATACTAATTAATCCTGGATGTTAACCATCGGTTTTGAATATACATGCAGTTATAATTATGCATGTTAATGGTTAACTGTCGAGTCGGGTTACGTGTTGTTGTTGAGGTTTGTCACATTATCCAGGTATATTCCACGAGAAAGAAAAAGAAACGAAGATTAAAAACTGACTGTTTTCAAAGGTGATAGACTGGTGTCAAGGTTGAAGTCGCCTGTTATCAATCATTTGTAGCATGTGTAGGTAGATTACGACAACAACAGCCTTATGAGTTTTAACATCCAAAGGGTATCTTCAGTACGGTGAATAATAGAAGTAAATTTTTTCATGGGCTAGTTTTACCACCAAGTAGTAGCTTTAATTTGTCCCCATGTGGTAGATCTAAAATTATTGACAAAATGACGCGAAGTTTGATAAAGAAGTTTTTTTGTACTTATGGCATTTGGGAGTGTGCAGAAACCAAACAAAAAGAAATGCAGCATTAAGTCACGACGAAATTCGTTAACCTACAAGTAATTAAATAATTCAAATTGTTTTATGAACAGAAGGTATTTTTCCTTTTATCGCATAGCACAAATGTGCACTCCACTCAACACCACGTACCGAAATAAATTAACCGGAAATTTTATAAAGCTAACATACGTTTTGATTCTTTACTCCACCTGTTGATCAAATCATCGACTAATCTCATAACGTTAACTTGTCTATACGACAGGCGTAGAAATTTATTAAACAAAATCCACAGAGGAGGAAAAAACCGTCATAATTCTTTAATGTCTGTTCATTAAAGCTAATAACGATTGAGAGAGTCTGTAAGAATTTACCCTGGCAAGCTCCTACACTTGGGATTCATCCTTTTTCATACTTTTTTCTTCTTATTCTTGGTTAAGTCCTGAAATCGCCTTAAATCAATTTGTGATTGAATTGTAGCATTATCTAAATACGTTCACTACTATCCGAGTTAATCGTAGACAAATTAAGACTTTCACCAGATACAGTCTTTGTAGCAAACTCTATAATTCGCAGCTTTTCTATGTGCCTATTTGCCAAATCTGGACATTGAATACATTTACCCATTATCTCAAGAAGTGGATATTTTTCCATACTCCATAAAATTTTAAATAACGTATTTATTTGGAATTGATGAAAATTTCAATTTACCTTGCGATCCTTACACAACCGATATTTTCTTTGTATGTTTGATTAGCGTTACAATTCACCACGCACGAACTAAACCATGGGGCCATTTTAAAATAAGTTATGCTGGCACAAAAACGTGAATAAACTTTCAGTTTCAAACATTCAAATTCGTTGACAGCTACTGGAAACTGACAGTGTAGACTGATAGTCACACTGACAGCAAATCAGCACAACTATACATTCGCAAATAAAAGTCAAAAATTACTGAAAGATTAGAAGTCTCGCTCAAGAAATTCCAATCTTTGCCAATACATATTTTGAAGAAATAGCATTTTAATTTCAATTTAATTTCAACACAAGCTTGCTTTTTGAAGGAGTTAATTCCAATATTATTATTATGTATTTACATGTTATTTAAAATAAATAAATTGAAATTGAAAAAAAAATTGAAAAAATGTTTTTATAACCTTAATTTTTAAGGACACAAATTTAGTTTCGTTTAATTATTTACCGACTTATGTTATTTTCCAAGAATTAATTAAAAAAATGTAAATTTAATCTTTCTTAATAAAGAGTTAAATTTCGAAAAAATTAATATTTCACTAATGCATAAAAAAATTATTAATTTGTTTTATTGATAGTTTAACTTTAAATTATTTTTTATTTTGGTTATTTTTCAAAAAACTTTGAACACTATTGATTGGCGCAAAAAACATTTCTTTTAGCAACTTGTGGGTAAAAAATGCGCATTCTATTACACAATATTTTTTTGGGTGTCGGCCGGTTTGCGCTCGACCGTTTTGCGCTCGTACCTAAACTCGACCAGTTTGCGCTCTGCAATTTAATTATATAAATTTAAACCTTCCCTATTATCTCCAATCGACCGATTTGCGCTCTCTTGTACTATAAACATTTTGAAATTATCGAGATTTAAGTTGTTTTCATGTGATCGGGGGTAAACGGTGTTGGTTGGTAGGTTACAGTTAGTACAGTTTTTTTCTTTAAAACAAAAACAAAAAAAAACAAACAATTATTTCAAGTAACATTTGTTTATATTAGTTATGTTTGTGTGATGGGGGTGGGGGTATTGTTCAAGGGGGCAGTGCGATCGGAGGGAAACGGCGATCGGGGAAAACGCCTTTAGTTAAAATACTTTCTATAAGGAATTAAGGTATTTCTCGGCCTAGGTATACAAATAACTATTATATTACAAGAGAGCGCAAATCGGTCGATCGGAGACAATAGGGTAGGTTCAAAATTCTATAATTAAATCGCAGAGCGCAAACTGGTCGAGTTCAGGTAAGAGCGCAAAACGGTCAAGCGCAATCCGGCCGTATTCATTTTTTTGAAATGCCTATGAACTGAGTTTATGATCTTAACATTTTAAATTACCTGAAATTATGTTTATATACTAAATTCTTAATTACCAATTACTTACCAATAAGTATTTTGTTTAAATAAACGCAATACAATTTCTTTTTTATACTTATGTAAATTATAAAAAATATAACCCTTATGAAAATTAAGCTCGGAAACCGTTACTCGTAGTTAATACATTTTGATATATTGAATGTGCGCCTAAAGTTGGGTTGCTAATCGGCTTGAATTTAATCAAGCGTATTATTTCAAAAATGTATTATTTTAATTTATAAATGTTTTAATAAGAGCACTAACGAATTGGTTATATTTTTATTAAAGATTAGGTTTTGAGCTTGCAGTATTAGTTCAACGTAATTGAAAATTTTAATAAAAAATGTGAGGGGATTAAATCAAACGCACGTTGCAGTAAGATACATAAAATTTCAAACAGTATTTTACTAGCACAAGTCCATTATTTTTAAAAGTGTAATATAAATGTCGGCAACTAATGCGTTCTAGGTGAAATATAACCGAGATTTTGATGCATAGTTGCTACTCATACAAATCTCCTGCTTGTACACTTAACCGCCCTTTACTGCAGCGAGAAATTTAACTACATGAAATTGTTATATCTAACTTTGTTTATGATAGATGTTTTAAACTTTTTAAAAACATTAATTACTGTCTAACAACTTTAATATAATCTGTTATTGTAAATTTTTTTGTCAAAACCAAAAAGATTTATGTAATTAAACACACCATTTGAAATTGTATTGTTTATTAAAACAAATAAAATAGTAAGTTAGGTCCTAATTCAGTAAAAAAAATCATTTTCAAAGAATTTTAAAATGATATAAATGATATTAGTTTATTTCCCCTCCCGATGAAAATCTTTTATATATTGGTTTGTTCAAATTCGTCTCTTGCGTCTCTCATTTATTGTACCCGAACTAATTTCTTAATGTCGTCCCTACATGTAATTTCATTTTGCGCTCTGGCGTAGTACCTAATTTATCAATCGTTTCGTTAATTTATTGCAAATTTTTAGGTCACGTTTATCAATTCCAATAATTTAATAACTCTACAAAAGCAATTTGAAAATTCTATTTAGGATTATTATTAATAATGAAAGAATTTAAACGAGAGGTATCTTGCTAATAACGTGAACTATAACGTTTTAAGTAGGTACAATCAAATGAAATATTATTAAGTTTTTATAGATAAAGCTATAGTTTAATATATTATATTTTATTAATATAACTGAATTTTCTCATCCATTTATTAGAATCGTTGTATTTCAAATCCAGTTAATACTGCTACATGTAAAGGTTATTCTAAAATTTCAACTTCGTTTATTGTTGTTAATAACCAAATCGGTCTTTAACGACAGTAATATTAAACTTCAAATACACTTAAAATTAAAAAAATCTTTTAAAAAAAACATTTTCAACAAGAGTATATGATTGACAAAGTAAAATATTTTAGATGCAAGATATTAACAAGGCAATATAGTATATGAAAAACAAGTGTCGCAACAATTGCGACAAAACGAAGCTATTCATACTATTTTTTTTCTATTTCATTATGTTTACTGTAAACTTGTTTAAAAAATAAGCATCAAAAACTTTATGTGACAGTTGTAATATTAGGTTAGGTGCGCTTGGCAGCTTTATATAATCCCTAAAACAATACGGAAAGGAGTTCTCTTTACGTATCGTATACAAACGGAAATGAAACTGAAAAGGTTGCGAAATAAAAATACATTTTTCCAATTACGAAATTGTATATTAAAAAACTAGTTTCATAATAAGGCCGCAGTCACACAGGATAGTCGGTGGCTGTGGCTGCAATTTCAAGCACATACATTATTATTTGGGTGGTCATACTAGATTTACTAACTCTCACCCCTACTTGTAAACCACTGTGAACGTGTTTGCTTTTTTTAAAGCAGTGGTTGATAGTAGTTGGTAGAAACAAAATTATAATCATACTCAATCACATTTCAATACAAAGAGGAATGAGATTTTGCATATCAATGTAATACGTAAGCAAATCCACTTAAGTAAGTGCTACGCGACTATTATCTTGTAGCCGGGTGGTAAATGTAATTTTTTAATTCTGACCAATTGGATTGGCCATGTTATACATTTCTTGTTGCCAAAAGCACTTTTACAACGTACTTTAAGTCAAAAGAATGGAACACTAAACTGCAGCGTCTGTTTAACAAACAGAAAAACACCAAAAACTACACCAAAAAATTTTACTCGGACACGTGTTTCAATAGCTAAGCTATCATCATCAGCAAACCGATACTAAAAGTAAAAACAATAGGAAGCTTATACAGGGTGTTTCATTAATCAGTACAGAAAATGAAACTGGAGATTCCTTGTAAAATTTAAAGGGGGTTTAACAAAAAAAAATTTTCCTTAAAGCCTCCCCTGAAGAGTTACAGCCCCTTAAAGATGTGTAAAAATTCACATTTATCGATTTTTTCTGAAATGACTTGAAATAAAAAAAGAAATCTAAACATTCAAATACTACTACCAAGAAGCCTCCATAATTTCATAATTTTATTCACCCTTGTTCTGTGCAAGGGGGTGAGTCTTACTACCCCTTAGAGTTTTTACCAGAACTTTTTAACTAATATTGTTTTTCAATTTTAAAATTCAGATTTTGGAGGGCCAATTCAATTAAAAACTTTTTGTCTCTTAAAAATTTCACGTAAACTCAATACTTTTTCACCAAAAAAATAAATTAAGCGAACTTGCAGAATTTTTAATTAATAAGTTGCGTATGCAAGTTTGACATAAATAACAATATTATTATTAACTATCATATTTAATTTAAATTAACAATATTATTTCAGAGAGTGTTCAAAATGGGCACCATTTTCTTGAATACAGGCTCTTATTCTTTTGAACAAATTTCCGTTGACGCTACCTAGCATTGCTATAAATTGTCTAACTCTTCAGGGGAGGCTTTAAGGAATTTTTTTTTTTATGTTAAACCCCCCTTTAAATTTTGCAAGGAATCTCCAGTTTCATTTTCTGTACTGATTAATGAAACACCCTGTATATACTATCGTTACACTTAATTGATTCTTAGATAAGCTTAAATAATTCCGAAAATCTTAATAGACCGTTATCATCATAATTCATAAGCAAATTTCTGTTTTTAAAAATTTCTAAACTTTCACAAGAATCAAGTTCGTTTTTTATTATCTACCCTCATAATTAATTCAATGTCGCCTACTCTATGGCCATTTTCAAACATATGCATGGCAACACTGGACCTATCTGTGCGATGATATTTGACTTGAGATACGTGCTCTTTAAAACGAGTTTCAATAGGTCTCTTGGTTTGCCCTATATATTCGTGGTTAGAGTCTTTACAATTAATTTTCTATATTCCCGATTTATCACACATTTCTATTGGGTCTTTCGGATTGCCTAAAAGATTTTGCAAGTTGTTACTACTAGAGGTTACTGTTTTGAAATCAAATTTTGAAAATATTAAATATATTGACTGAATGTAGTGATTGCTATTTATCTATAATTACTTGTTGGACAACAAAATATTTGACCCAAAACAAGTTTAATCTCAAAATAAAAATAATTGTTTGTCTATATGTCTCGTATGCCTTCCTAAACCGTTCATCTGATTGCAATAAAACTTTGGGGAATAATTTTCAGTTATTAAAAATAAGTTCCGATAGATTGTGCGGGCGTAGAAGTTTAGCTAAACTCACGACGGCACGACGCTAATATTAAATTAAAAACGCATTTTATTCGGATGTTACATTTATTTTTCAAAATATTCTGAGAACACTAAACATGTTTTCCTCTTTAAAAACTTAATTTTTGATGTTTGTTTCAATACTTGCTCTTAGTGAATTTTTTTAAATTTTTTTAATATTATACGCTTGAAAGAAGAAGTCTATGTTTACTTACATGATTCCGTATTTCATCAAACTTGTCTCACCACCGTTTTCTTTTGAAAAATTAATTCAAAATTATTTGTTACAGGAAAACATCGAAGACATTTATTAGAAACGTGAAGTAGTGTATGTGGTAAGTAAATGCATTTTAACACTTAATTCAAAATATTAGTAAATGTTACATTCATAAGAAGGAACTGATATCTTGTAATCGCAAAGCTTTGTGACTAACAAGTAATTTATTGCATATTTAAAAGTCATTCATTTATAAAGTACTTTGTCACAACATAGCTTTAATGTAAATTGTCGTTTATCAATGATGTTCTCTAACATCGTAATTGAAATTTGAATTATGCATGCATGCACTTTAATCTAAACTAGATTCAACAAACTTTTTACGTTTGAATTTAATCATTATAAAGAATAAACAAAACATCAAAGTCAGTTTTTCTGTTTTACTTTATAGATTTTAATAATCATCTGAAACAGTGGTTATATAACAACAAAATAAACTTTACACATAAGTACGCTTGACTTCACTAAAAACATTAGTTTGCAGAATTAACATTTAATTCAAAGTTTCTGCTAAAGTGTATTGTTATTTAATGTGACAAGATATTGCTTTTTCTGTAAGTTGTTCTACTTTCTTTGATAAAATCCGGCGGGAGTAGATAGCGGATGGAAGAGATAAAAGAATATCGAATAATGAGATGATGTAGTATGTATGAAGAACGCAGAAAGGTAGAGTCTGTTAGAATATATGAAACAAGGTCTGTTGTAGACACGCACATTTGTATTGAAAACGGGATCTTTTATAGTAACTGCATTTTGTTTTGATGTATTCGTTTAGAAATATTAATACAATTTCAATTTTACGCTAAAAATGCGTTTTGTTATTTCAAATGTAGTGTTTTGCTTTTCATTGTGTAGCTCTAATTATATATTTTTTTATGATAAAACGTTTTTGAGTTTTTTAAATAATTCATTTTTACGTTTAGTGCGAATGAGTTAGATGTAAAGTGTTTGCTTTTCATAGATGATTATTTTATTGGTGTTAAGAACATTCAACCACCTCTTGACAAAGCTAATCAAAATTTGAAGCTGATCGCTTAGTGTTTAGGTTGAATAAACAAAAGATCGAAAAACCCATCTTCACCACGCTTTATTATTCCTCTCTTTATGCCAAACGTCCTTATAATATTATTAAATAATTGACATTGACGGTTCGAAATTTAGGATTAAGTGTTTTGGCTTAATATTAATTTAAATTTACATATCTTACATAGAAAACAAGATTTCCCAAGATGTTATGTTTATAGTTTACCTATTGTGATTAGAGTCTTTATAAATAAAGCTCACGTATTTTTAGACAATTAACTAGAATCAAAAAGCGGTTTTCTTTATAAAAAATAAATTTTATTTGGTGATATGTTCCAGTATCCATGACTTGTACACTACACTTTATAAATAATCACTTTTTCGACGAATTAAGTCGTTCGTCTGTATTTGATGTCAAGAATACCAACCAGTTCGATTTTTAAGAAACTGGACATATATGTGTTCTTTATAATCCGGTAGATCTGACTAAATTTGATGAACCAAAAGAGCAGTTAACTTACATAAATTTACAAAAATAATCATTTTACTAATTCTTTCTTCAAATAAATTGTATTTTAATTATAAACAATGTTGTATCTGCTATGAGAATCATCTAATACCAATTATTTATATTATACAATAAAAGATATGAAAAAAAATTGTTATCAATAACTTTTATTTGAACTATTTTTTTTTGAAAACCCAATTTTCTTTTTTCTCTTTTGCAAGCTTTTCAAGTTTTAGTCCTAACACGTGGTCAATGGAAAGAGTGTGTGATTTGGTTTGAAAAAATATATTATTGTATAAGCAGGAAGCGTAATACTGTACATGGCGCATTCGTGTTTAGCAACCGAACTAAGTTTCTTTTTTTCAAATTAATTCAAGAACATGTATTTTCAAATTAATTCAGGTACTTATTTTAATTTTTTTACGATTGAGTCGGCGAATAGTAACGCAGTGTAAATTTGCCTAACAAGTGAACGCTGTCAAAATTGGACTTTTGTTAAGATTACGTTAAAACAGGCAAACAATTATTTATTAAGTTTAATCAAATAATCCAAAATTTAATCCTAAATTAGTGATTTATAAAATGCAGTATACCTCGCCTAAAATTATCAAAAAAGCAAAAGAAGCATCATTGAGCCTCGGACACTCAAAATCTTTCTAAAAATGTTTCTAAAAATGTTTCAAAGTTATACTGAGACCAAAAAGGTATCTAAATAAAGATATTTTTTAATTAAATTTTAAATTAAATGTGGTACAAATTAATGGAAATTCACGCCGATTGATGGTGAAGGAAACATGGAGTCTTTAAAGTGGCAAGGTTGGAAATCCAATGCGGTGGGCGATAGTTATGTTGAAGAATCTTTCAGTAATAACCCTAAAATTTAATTCTATTCTATATCTGTTGTCACAAATGATAGCTGCTGCTATTTGAAAAAATGAAGAACTTCACAGTGTTTGATTGTAAACTTTCAAAATCGCAGTAGGCGAATTAGATGCGGCAGAAGTAAATATCGCTTGAAGTCAAAGCGTAAAAAATTATTTATTTATCTTCAATGGTTCAAAAGTAGGAACTCCTCCACAAACCTGTTGCAAAAAAAACTATGACAAATACATTAATGATCTTCTATACCTACATTCTCAATGCACTAATTTTATTTTATTTCTACCAAATAACGCATTCTATCAAAAAATTGTGTGTAAGTGGGATTTTAGACAAACACCATAGTTTGTAGTCCGCCAACGTTTCGACTGGTTTAGTCCAGTCTTTGTTAAGGCATCTAATAATTAATCGTTTTTTGCACGATCGAGTATTTTTGTTTACTTACAGCCTCCGTTTTCACGACGATAGGATATGTTTACTGGTTGCTAGGCCTAAGACGCCGGTAAGTAATTAAGACGTCGGTAAGTAAATTACGACGTCTGTAATTAAAACTTATTATTATATTGTGTTATTTCTCCAAAATGTAAACGTCACTTTTGATTTTTCGTTTATTTATTAGAAATTGAATTAATTTCATTAAAGTGTAATTTAATACGATCGTGCAAAAAATAATATAAGCATCACGAACGTTAAGGGTTAACGGTCTCCGACAAAATTGGAAAAACTTTTGTCGTCGATCGGTAAATATCCCTTACCGTTCTTGATACTTAATATACCATAACGTTCATTCATCTTATTAATAGTGTGTATCTGTTATTTATTTTTATAGAAATTTTATTAATAATTGGTTTTAATTTATTAATTTACCAAATCTTGATGATTAACTGGACTCATAAAAGAATTGTTTAGGTTCTAAACCATTAATTGTTAGATGCCTTGATAAAGACTGGGCTAATCCAGTCGAAACGTTCGGTGACTACAAACTAAGGTGTTTACCTGAAATTCAGATAGTTTGAAAAAGAACTGCTAAAACAAAGACCGATCCGAAGCAGACCAAGAAAAGAGAAGATAAATATAATAAAAATAAATTAAAACTAAAGCAATTTTTAAAATTTATGAGAAAATAAAAAATTTTAAAAATGGAAAAAATATTATAGGAGGAAATAAGCTTAAGAAGTCTATAAATCACAAACTGAAGGTAAACGTAACATAACAAAATGTTAAAGACAAAAATAACAAATTAATACCTAAGAAAACACAAATGGTAAAAGCTTGTTAGAAGGTTCATACACAAGTAAAGGAAAACTGTCGGCTAAAAAAAGAAAAGAAAAAGGAGAAAATGAAATTGGCTACAACCAAAATAAAAAATTGACACTTCTAAGAAGAAGATGTAATGGAATAGCAATACTACATTGTTATACAATAAGCATAAAACGAAAAATACCAGAAACATGGAGCAATACTATGATTGTATCAATCGAAATTGGGCAAGTACGGAATTACTTGAGACATTTTTGGACTATTTTCGGTTGTCATCCTTATTATTTCTAATATAATTTGGTAGATTTTTTATATAAGTAGCATACATTGTAAGGAAGGCCATGTGTGTATCATAATAAAAAAATATTTTCTAAAATGGTTTAAAAATGTTTTTAAAGGTGTCTTCTCAATTTACACCTAAATTGGGGTAAAATAAGACAGTTACGAAAACTTATCTAAACCCAAGTTAAACCGGTCTTTTGAGAATTGGGACAGTAGCAATGTAAAAAAAATAGTTAATGTTCAACTTTTATTGAAAAATGATGAAAAATAGTCATTTTGTTACAAAATAAGTATGATAAAATAAACATTATCTTGTTTAACATGGTAAAATAACGTTAATTACAAAGTTATGTTTTACTGTTAGACAACGGCTAATCTAGATCGACGTCCTCGGAAAAAAATGTGCAAACCCCTCTTAATCTTAAACAAGCACACAAATAATTTGTTTCAAATCTACCTTATTCTTATCTTCTACATTAGGATATATAAAAGTATTTTTACATTCTTTGTAATGTCTTAAACATTTGATAGAATAACTAATTTTATTAACATTATTTATTTTTGCAACAAATTTTTTCCCTGGTAGTAACAAAATTGCAATACTACAAACACGTTTTCTTATAAATCGAAAATCTTAACTAGTAGGATTGCAGTTGTTATTCTGCTCTCAATTACTTGATTGTGATCACTAAATTGATCCTGGTCGCTTTCATGTTCATTGCCCGATGTATCGAGTTCGGAAACATCTATCGTTTGATCAGAAGGCCCGGCTAAACTAGCAACTGAAACTGCTCAATACTAATTTTTTCCTTTTTTTTTATTGGTCGACTTTATTAACTAACACGTGTTTTTTTAGCATTGTTTCAAATGCAGTTTGCATTGTATTGTCGTTATTAAGATTTTGATTAGCGTTACTGTCCAAACAAGTGTATGGGAGATCGAAAGCCAGATATTATATTATTCTTACTTGTATAGTCAAGATCATTTAAAGCTTTCTTTAACAATTTAGGAAACTCTGTTTTTGGCAAACAACCACGATGTTTCTTTTTCCAATCAGTCAAATTTCTCCTCCATGCCGCTTTTAAAGGTTTGAAATATGATACATCTAAAGGTTGACACATATGGATGCTACTAGGAGGGAGAAAGATGAACATAATACCATTATTTTCACATTCTTGTATTATCTGACTTTAAGATGAGCCGCTAAGTTGTCACCAATCCCTGCCTTTTTACCTCCACGATGTCTAAAATACGGAATACCGACTTTAAAAAACCAATCTTTAAAAATTACACCCAACCCGATTTTGACTGATTATACATACAATTAACGGAACCATCTAATAACCACTCAGGGTATAAGTTTGTGGCTTTATAGACGACATACGGTGGTAAGGTGCGACCAGATGCACTAACACAAAACATGACTGAAGTCATGACATGACATGAGTTTTTAGAGTAATTGATTATCCTGACAACTCTTTTAACGCCTCTGCAGACTATAACTTTAACTTGACCGGAGTCGTCGGTCAAGTTTGTTCCGTCGTACTTTAAGACGTTATCAGCTTCGATACTATCTAAACAAACTTATATATTATCGAAATACTTATTTATTGTATCTTGTGTTACGTCATTTCGATTTCTTTTAACGTTTTGCGTTAACCTGACCGTTAAATTGGGATGCCTTTTCAAAAAAAATCAGAACCCGGAAGATTATCGGTTAGTTGCCGCTTTTGGATACCTTTCCTATCCAAATAGGTTTTTACTAATTCACGTATGTCCATATTTGTCATAGGATAGCCCCATTTTGAGCACAAATAATGGCGTTTACCACTGCATCTTCTTCTTGTCGGTCTAGTACCGGTTGTCTGTCTAGATTTAAAGGGTTTTGGCCATAATATTTTCTGTTGAGAGTTGCGCGGGGAACATGATAGTTTTCTTCTGACTCACGCAAGCTCAAACTTCCATTAATAACTGCTTCTAAGGCATTATTTGAACTTTTCGCTGTATAATCCACGTATTTACGCGATCGTAACCGTCTACGATGTTGTCGCAGCATGTCTCAATTTACCCTAAAAATTTAATTATTGACTAATAAGCAACATAATTTTTTTCCTCCATAATTTTAGGTTCAATTTGTACATAGCTTAGGTCTATGTTACCGGCAATCTGTATAATTCAGGTATTGTATACAATACCTAGGCAGTGTATATAATACCTGGGTCGTCCAGGCAATGTATAAAATATTATAAATTTCATTCTCCATTACATACTTTACCTAGGTAATTAATACAATTCCTAGGGATTGTATAGAATACCTGCTGTTCCACCAGCAATGTGTGAAATAAATTGATTTTAGTCATATTTATCAATGTTAACCTACCTATAAAATAACTGGCAAATGTTGCTTGTTTTATTATTTAAAATCAACTCTATTAAAATGACAAATTAGAGTTCTCCTTACACACAGAACACTTTTTATTATCGCAGTATTTTTTGGAACTACATTTGACAAATCCCTTACCTGTCCCCGTAGATTGCAAAGTCGCAACTGTACCGAGTGTCGTTTCTAGACTAAGAACGTCTTCTTTTTTAAGTAATTCTTGATGACAAACTGTAAACTGTTGTCTTGAATACAATATCTTGACAATGCCTTGTTTGGTGCCTAGTTGATAAAGATCGTTATCGGTTTTTTGTAATATTACAGCTAGTATATTGCGAGCATCACCCCGACCTATATCGACTTCTGGAACAGGAATTCGTACAGTAGTACCCGACGCTACGGCAGGGAATTTTTCTTCAGAAGTTTTAAGCATTTTTTGAGCTTGCTCTATCAAATTATCTTTGGAACTGATGCGGTTTTCTATAGCTAAGGCATTCTTTGCACATAAAGGGCAAGCAATTTTAGAACTAAAACCTTCTGCAACATTTTTTTCCGGAGAAGCACAAATAGCATGAATAGGTCTATTGCACATTCTACACAAATGAGCATCTGTTGTCTCTTCGGAACAAACACAGCACACGAGTGATGAGATGGTCATGTGTTCATCATGCGCACTTTGAACTTTAAAGCATCATTACCGATATCAACACTTTCGAGTGCAGGGCTTTGTTGATGTGGTGCCTGTTGAGGTTGAGTTTGTGTCTCAGCTGCATCTACTATTAGAGATTCTGAAGCAATGGGTACACTTGGTGATGATATAATTACATTTTTTAAATCCTCTTCGCTTTCTATGTTGTGAGTACATCAATAGGCAATGATATACCAACTTTTATTTTCGATCCAAAAAGAGCTTCATAAGGTGTTCTTTTGACACCTGAATGAAACGCCCTATTCTTCATTAGTTGTACAAATCGTAGACCATCACTCCAACGTTCGCTATCATTATCTTGCATCCAAGTTGTTAGCATGTTTTCGATGTCCTGGTTAGCTCGTTCGACATTCCCCTAACTTTAGGAATGCCTAGGCTTGCCATGCACAATTTTTAAGGTCGGCAGTATATTTTAAGATTGCTCACCACTTGGTTTGAAAATTCTCTACCGTTGTCCAATTTTAAGATTGCTGGTGCACCTATCAGTGTAAAAATATCCAGTAAATTGTACGCTACTTCCTCCGCGCGTTTTGTTTTCAGAGCTCTTAATATGACAAACTTTGTGAGATGATCCTGATAGATCATGATACATTTATATTCCCGGTCTGGATGAGATTGATAGTCAATCAAATCTACTTGACAACGAGAATTAAATTCTGATGAAAGTATGGGCTTGACAACGATCCTCTTTTTTATTCCTTTTTTTTTGCTGGCACGGTTCGCAAAGTTGCAAAAATAGTTCAATATCGTGGCGAGTTATATTCTTGTATCGTGAAGAAAGCTTCTTCAACATTCTGTCTCGTCCGCCATGGCCGATACCCTGATGTGAGTCATGAAGTACTTGGAATAATTTACTATCAGCAACGTAGTATAAAATATTGTTATTCGGAGTATTCACAGGAAATATCAACTTATGTTTTTGACCAACAGTTATAAAATCATAATGCTTCAATAACCAGTAATCCCGGGGTGACTTTTTTCGGCTGTTTTTGCATTTTTTATTTCTTCTAACAATTGCTCATACCGTTGATTGTCAATAAAAGTGCGATTTTTGGTATTTGCTGATTCTCTTTTCAGTCGTAATTGTGAATAAAATCTTTTTCTCATCTCAGATATTCGTTGTTCAACCGCCATTTTTAATTAAATAAATTTACTACCTAACGAATTTACTACCTAGCCCAATACACGCTGCGCGCGTCCAACCACACCAAATAAACAACTCGCTACACGTCTATTGTTTACCCGCCCGCACGTCCCTCCTTCCATTTTCTCGTCTTTTACATACATTACCGGCTGCAAATTCGGTACTGTATAGAATACTTAGACAAAGTATAAAATAAATAATATTTCATACATTACCTACACATTTTTAGGTATTCTGTACATTGCCTAGGTATTGTATACAATACCGGATTATACAGATTGCCGGTAACATCTACATTATATTACACATAATAGGGATTTTTCAACGCGTTTAATAATCTTTGCTCATCAGTTGATACTATTTGCTTAATTCTAAATCTATAAAATTAACGTAAACTTACGACATAGAATAGATAACACAAAAGAAGTTAAATAGAGCACTATCACTGAAAATCACATACATAGAGATCTTCTATACGACAATTCATGAAACGGAACTCAAAAATATTATCATAGATATCGCAATTAAATAGAATTTTAAAATATTCTAATTTGTCTCAATTTATGCGGACTGTCTCAAGTATCTCCGTTTTACGGGGAATAGCCAAAAAGGTTTCGCTCTTTACTTGTCACAAGAATGCTGATAGAAAAAACCAACAAATATGACTTTACAATATGGCTGACAACATCTAAATTAGATCGAGAAACGTATTTCGATAGATGAAGAAAAGACTAAGTCATTTGCGTTTTGCGATGACATCGTAAAGAATCGCTGATAATCTCAAAAGAAATAGGACTAAAAACAATACAAAACAAACAAATAATCATACTAATTTTAGAATGAAAAATGAAAAAATCGAAAGAGTGGACTCAGGCATAGAAAATCACAAGAAATAATCTGAAAGCAGGTCCAAATAGAAAAATATTTAGACAATGAAACATAATACCGACGTAATCTACAAAGTATGAACGCTGAAATTAGATTACGAAGATTACATCATAAACATTGGACGAAACGTATAATTCAATAGAGAATTATATACAAAAGACCAGCAAGATGTCCGCCAATAAAATGGACATGTGATATTAAAAGGCACGCGGAACATAATTAGATATAAAAAGCTGCAGACAGAACTCCGTACGGCAACTGCGATGTAACTAGCCATTTCTCGCCTAAGCCTGCAAAATGATAAGTAATTTTATTGTCTGTCGATATTGTTGAATAACATTTCAACGCTCAAAACTTAGTTTGGCAAATACTTTGTTATTATAGTTAACAAACACAAGTAGCCAAATTAAAAAAAAACCATAACCAGACATCACTCTTTACTCTTTACTCGCACTGGCAAAGATGCAAAAAAACATTATTATCAGTCTCTCCATTTTGAAGGTCAAATTTTTCTATACCAATTTCCACAAAATAATATCGTTTATCGGCGTTACAGTAACAAAAATAGTTAACATGAATAAATTACAGCATTCCTTTAGCTAAATTCCTCGATTCCATCGATAAATGAATCATTTCTGTAAGTAATCTTTCATTATCTGCTCTTTCACGTCGTTTTCTTTCATGTGGTTTTGTACTACGTCAATGTTTTGACCCGAAGACGTGTACTTTTTGTTCTGAACTTGGGATACAAAGTATTTGTAAACATATTTCGTTTGGCTGCAACAATTCAGTTAAATTTATTCACCTTCAAATTAAAAGGGAGATGAAATAGAATTACAGAGATAGCCAACATATTGGTTATTTACATTATAGTGTGGAAAGTAGGATTTTTACGGCGCGACACCATTATTTGAGGAACGAGCCCGAAGGGCTAGTTTCTCATTACCTGAAATCACTTTACACACAAAATTTTGTATAATATTTTTGGCCGACGATCATCATCAAAAAGTAAAAAATAGAACAAAATTTTTTATGCTGATTTTAAGTAGGCCTAGCTGTTTAACCATTTTGACACACAGCACCTAATATGTGTCAGTTTATTTGTTTAATACCATCATCAATAAAAAAATTAAATTCGCCTTTATTCTGTACACTATCAAGTATGGTGTAAAGTAAATTTTTAAAATCAGTTTATCGGATTTTATACTTAGTTAATTTTAAAACGTTTCCAAATAGCAGATAAACCAGCCACTACTTTACCGCATACTAGCCGTACTTTACCGCATTGTGGGTAAAAATCAAGTTTCAAGAAGAGTATGAACAACTGAAAATGTGTCAGTTCAGGACGTCAAAAAATAAATTAACAAAATAAATTAACACAATGTTGGGTTTCTAACTATGTTGATATTCGTCGTTGTTATAATTGCTTAGGCTTCAACCATTTTGCTAACGATTGCAAATCAGAGAAAGTTTGCTCCATTTGTACTCTAAAACATAATTATAAAAACTGTACTAATAAAAACTCAGTACAATGTGTAAACTGTAAAACTGCAAACTCTAAATTTAATCTTAGTATTATAGACGTTAATCACTCGGTATTTGATTTCAAATGTCCGTCTTACACAATAATTTTAAAAACCCAAACTGAAAAAATTGGTTACCAATAGCAATCACTTCACCACCAAAACAGGCCCAAACCAAAAATGGATGTTCAAATGAAATATCCCACAAATCAATTTTCTATATTCCATCTAAATATACAGTGTATTCGTAACAAAATAAACGAACTTGAGGCGTATATAATTTCTCACAAATATACATTGTCTGTATCAGCGAGCACTGGCTAATTGAGAATGAACTCAAAAGTAGTTTAAAAGTTAATCAATGTAGATTAGGATCTTATTTTGCAAGACAGTTGCATTTCCATGGAGGAGTTCTACTTCTTGTGCGAAATGACGTCAGTTTCAAATCAATGGATTGCAATAATAAATTTTCTATGGAATTACACTGTGAAACATCTCAAATTTTGTGCGTGGATTTTAATATACTTGTAGTGACTGTTTACCGATTCTCCAATGGTGATTTTGGTATATTTTTAAATAACATGTGCTCATTACTAAATTCATTATTGCATAATAAAAGTGTAATTGTTGGTGATTTCAACCTAAAGTTCAACACGAATGATGCTTCTAAAGCGAAGTTTTGTGATTTAATGTTATCTTATGGATACAAACAGACTATTTATGATCCCACGAGACAACAAAACTGTTTAGATAACATATTTATAAATTTTGCACATAACGAATTTAGTACTTCAATATGTGATGCAGGTATTTCTGACCACCTTGGGTAAATGATTTCTGTAAGTGACAACTTTTATGAAACTAACGTAACTACTTTAAAAAAAATACATTCAGATTGATTACAGCTAAAGGGTTACTTACATTTTGTTGTTCATTGAATGGTTACATTTTTCAAAAATGTATGGATTTGTTTTTATTAGCATTTCCTGTAAAATCGTTCTATGTCCGTGCATGTGACCGTGATATTAAATGGTTTAATAACAGGCTTAAAACAATGAGAGATACTTTAACTTTTGTTAACAATTCATATCAATCTGTTAAAACGGACTATTTAAAAAATACTAGAAATAGACTACGCGCTAACTATAGAAGCGAAATTAAGAAAGCGAAATAGTTAGCTTACGACAAATTAATTTCAAATTCTAACAATCCAAGTAAAAGTGCTTGGAAGATTATAAATTCACTTAGATCTAACAATCATATAACAGTAAAGTCCTCAATCGATGTTAATATGTTAAAAATAACTCCTTTGTACTTTCTAACAATATTTGCAATCAAGACCAAAATGTAATCGATCCTATCAAATTATGTACAGCTAATACTTCTTTTAACTTAGTTAACGAATTTAAATTTTGTCTTGTTTCAGAAGTAGAAATCGGAATACTTCTTTTAACTTAGTTAACGAATTTAAATTTTGTCTTGTTTCAGAAGTAGAAATCGGAAAAGTTATCACTTCATTAAGAAATAGTTCTACTAAAGATATCTACGATTTACTATTAAGATGGTAAAAGCAAATATTAGCTTATTTGTCAAGTTGTTAACTAAGCTAGTTAATTTATCTTTAGTATTTTCCCCGACGTGTTAAAAACAGCGGGAGTCACTTCTATATACAAAAAAGGTGACAAAAACAAACCAGATAGTTATCGACCCATCTCAGTACTTCCCGTTTTCTCTAAAGTTTTCGAGATTATTATTTACAATCAAATATATAACCACGTCGAAAAAAACCAACGGGGAGAATCAATACGGCTTTAGAAAGGACAGAAGCACCTCAGATACTCTAATTAACTTTGTAACAAACTCTTTGAATTGTTTTGAAAGTGGTCAGTATTCCATAGCAATTTTTTTAGATATTACACGTGCCTTTGATAGTGTTTTGCATGACATCCTAATTAACAAATTAAAGTACATCTATAAGTTCAATGACAATAGTATAGCTTTACTTATATCATACTTAAACAATAGCACTCAAGCTGTGAGGATTGACGAAAAAATGTCACATTTTTTAACAATTCAAAGAGCGTTTTCTCAAGGATCTATATTAGGGCCTTTGATGTTTTTACTGTATTTAAATGATTTTTCTTTCCATTTAAAGAACAACGCAGTTTGTTTGCAATATGCTGATGACACAACAATTATTATTAAAGAACATAAACTAAGTAGTGTGTATACTGCAGTAAATAATATTATAACCTCGGCGAATCATTGGTGCAAATCAAATAATCTTAGTTTAAATACCACCAAAACGATGCAGATGATAATTACACTTAAAAAGCATAACTTTATTAGTCCCAATAATGTAAAAAGAAAGAAGTCTTAATCGATCCTAAACTTGTATTCAATCAACACGTTGATAAATTGTCTACCATTCTTAGTCGGAAGATTTTCTTATTACGATGCCTAGCTGGTAGTGTGTCTAGTTGAATATTGATACTTGTGTACTCAGCTACGATTCAAAGTCATTTGTTTTACTGTAATATTATATGGGGAAATTGTTCAGATGTAGGTCGGGTCTTTGCTTTACAGCGTCGTGCAATTAGAACATTGGGAAATGTTAGTTACAGAGAAAACTGTAAATACTTATTTATAAAACTAAAAAATTTAACTTTACCATGTATATTTATACTTAACTGCATTTTGTACGCTAAATGCAATTCTGATACGTGTAGTTTGATGTCTGATACATATAGTTACAACACTCGGAACTGTAATAATTTTAGATTAAGTTTCTTTAGATTAAGTTAAACCCATAAAAGTTTTGTTAATATCCGAAGAACACGTATACGTCTAAAAATATATAATTAATGTCACTATGATCGTCTATAGATGGTCACAATTGCCTGATTGTGCGATGTCATTTCAACATCGCAATGTCCCCGTGATCAACGTCTATATTGCATCCGATTTAGATAAAATTAAAATATACTTTAGTAGACGTCTAAAAGATATTCATTTTTTTACCTGAATAAAACGTCCAATTTCGATTACAGTTTACCTGCTTGATTAGATTACAAATAGACGTCTATATCTGTATACACTTATTACGTCTAAAAAAATCAATTTGTGCTCACTTTTAATAGAAGTCATAAATGAATACTTTTTTGACTCTATAAAACATAAGAAATATATTGCAATATGATATCACTATGTAGATTAAATAGGACATCAATGAATTTAATAATTTAATTTTATGAATGAATATAGGATCCATTATTAAAATATTGGTTATTTATATATATTATCTTATTTTCGCTTTAAGCAATCCAATATTAAAACGAAATGTCATATTTAACGATTGTAGAAAAATATTTTTGTATTATGAAGATGACTCACAATAATTTTTGAGTTGAAACTAGTCAAATAATAAATAAATAAATATTGAATTGCTTAAAGCGAAAATAAGATAATATATTAATAATATACGGACTTAGGTTAAATGATTTACAGAACAAACCAAAATCAAATATTACACGAAAATATCATTTATTATTGATAAATTACAACAAAGGAGTAAAATTTAACGCAACTTAAACGTTAGTAACAACGTAACACAAATGAAACTAAACATTAAATATCATTCATAAGACAAATAAAAAATTATATTTATTGAATTACATTGTATTTTCAATTACTTGTTTTCTTCTCTTTTTTTTTATAATTATATCGCTGATTAGAAAGGCGTAACCAATCCTGAGTGGCTTTTCTAATATTAACCATGTTTAGATCGTTTGGTTTGTCGTAATTTAGTGTAGTAAACACTGCAGCTGTAATTAAAAACAATTAATTGAATTGATCAAAAGATTAATATTTCAATTTTACAAGGAAAGGGAGTAATCAATGATAAAGTTTTTTGTTATACGAGTGACTAAAAGCAATACAATAATCGAGCTTTAAATAAATCAAATTAACTTATTTCAACTTTCACAAATGTTTTGAGTTACATTTTTGTTAAAGTGCGTTCTCAAGTCACCATTTACAACAACATCAAGTTAAAAAGGCACTCTGGCCTTATTAATCAATCTTCTATAATAATGATTAAAGTAATTAAAGCGATTATATTTCATTATAAAACTTACACTGCACTGCTTCTATACATTTAGTGTCTTTAAACGCGAGCTTATTGTTGTTCCCTGCCCAATTAATTTTTCTCGCCAATTTGTTCGTTATCACTGCTTTCAAAATTGATGACGTAACTTGGCGTACCGTAGTTCCCCAATGTACTTAGTCTTTGGGCCTAAAAAAGCAATATAAATAAACTTAAAAGAGGAAAAGAGAGAAAAGAACGATACAAAGATAAAGACAATAGGGCGACGAGAGGCGGAAATGAAACCTGGAATTGAAAGATAGAAGAAATGAGAGGGATAGATGAGATAAATGAAAGTAGCGAGGTACCATAGAAGGAAGGGGGTGTGAAAGAGATTGAAGAAGAAGACAGTGAAAAACGGTTTCTGCTTACCAAGTAATTAAAAGCAGCCGTGTCTTCTCTAATCATACTTTCCAATTTCTTAAAATCTTTCCTTTTATTAACGGGCAGAATTGGAAAATTTTCTGGCCTTTCTAATGTCACTTTGTCACTCTGAGAAAGGAGACGTAAAATTTGTTGTGTTCTTAATGAATTTTGAGCTACTTGTTCCGACAAAGTTGCTATCATGGTTATTAATTTTTCTTCAACGCCCGTTGATCTTAACGTTGTGGTTGAAGAAGGAATAGATGATGGTGTACACGATGAAAAACGTTGTGAAATCGAATCACGAGTACTTCCTTGAACAGTTGGGGAATTCAAATACTCATCATTATATGAGTTATATGCAAAAACTTCTTCGTCGTCCCGTTCATCTACAATTTCGTTTCCTTTGGTTGGTTCCTCTTCATTGTTCAAATTCTTTTTTACTAAGACCGTTTTGTTTTCTGAAGATATATCTGATTCAGTAGCCGCGCTTATAACGTCGTCCAGTTTGGCTTCAGCTTCATTTAAACGTTCTACAAAAAAGAAATACATTATTGAAGAAACATAAATTATAAATCAATTAAGAAAAATAAAAAAAAATGAAAGTACTTACCACATGTACAATAAATTTTTTTGATGGGATAGATAGGCCATGATGTTTTCGGCGGCATGCATAAATTTACAGCTTGTTGAATATTAGTGACTACTGGCCAATAACATTTATCGCCTTGAATCCATATTAAGGGAACTACGGCGCATTCTTTACCGTGAGAAAACTCCACCACGGCGTACATAATGTTTACTTAAAACAAAAATAAAACACTTTTATAGGTGAGTCTAGTACATAATTAATGTGCTATACAATAAAAATCAAAAGAATAAGTTTGTCAAGAAAATACCATCTTTTAAATAATTTCCTATTTTAGCCATAAACTTTACGAAATATAATAGTTCTTACCAAACAATTTAAAGTACGTGTGGCATTAAAATATGAACGTAGTTAACCGCCCCAAATAGTAGGTACATTCAATAAAGAAAAGAATGAGACAGTTTAGAAATTTAGTTACAATTTTTGGAATTATTTTAATTAAATTGTCGTCGGAAATAACATGTATAACATTACTCTTATTACTAAACAATTTCTTAAATGTAGGTGAGCCTAATTCTTAAAGTAGATGTTCATTTAATTTACCAAACCTTACTGTCTCATTTTTCTTTATTGAGTGTACATACTATCTAATTTAAAAATGGTATAAGAACGATTACGTTAATAATATGGTTAAAAATATGAGTAACAAACTTTTTAACCATACGGCTACCCAAATTTTACTTAGAATTTTTAAAATGATGATCAGTTTAACAAGTATAGGTATGCAAAATTGGAAGCACCGCGTAACCCTCCTTATATTTGTGTGCCAAACATTTGCATTTTATCGAAGTTACAGGAATATTTTGTATGACGTGTAATTCGCTTGTAATATAATATATATTTAAAATGGAAGAATCAATTGGATAATTGTAAAGGTTTCTTTGATATCTAAAGCTACTACCAGAAATATGATATTGTCCATTAAGACAATATATTGATTTAATCGCTATTACATTATTATTATTAACCATAACAAAATTATTTGGTCTTTTGTTGAGATGTCATAAAAATCAGTAATTAGATGTGTACACTGGAAATAATTAACATTGCTTTCTCCTATTATGCCTTTAACAATAATACCCATTTTCTTTATAGGCCTGAAAAGAAAATTTCTCGATTCCATTAATCTGTTATGAAGCTGTTGTAATGGACGATTAGTGCCACGTATCATTTTTTAATTTTACCTAAAAGATTTTCATATTCAAAGCAGCTAAAATTTTCCAAAAGCCCAAATCTTTCAGCGTCATCGCACAAATGGGTAAGAGAATGTACATTATAAACAACGAAATATTTATCATATATAATTGGGCTTTCATTAACGAATGTTACAAGAGCATTTCTAGCAACTTCCAAGTATTTACTTACAAATAATTTACAAGACAATATAGTAACAGCCACATGAAGACATAAAAATGCTTATATTGATTAGGTTAAGGTGATCCTTTAGAAGAACTGGTGCACAATACAATGAAAAAGTTCGACATTCTACTGCTTTCCAGCGCTTTATGTCACTTAAGGGCTCAATTTTCGACCAAAGTCGGTTGTAAACTTCATTGATTTAATTTTCCCATTTAATAATGAAATATTTGCGATTTTAAATTTTTTTACCCTCAATCCAATACTTTAGTAGTAATCGTCGTACTACGCCCAAATAAACTAAATGCATTGGATCCAAAACAAACTGAGAAGTCAAACCGATATTAAGCGTTAGCAAAGGAGATTTTGCTTTAATGTACGAATCGTTACCTACTTCCACAAAATCTGTATCATTTCGCTTTTAAAATGCAAATTAACCGGATAAAAATGTTTTCCTTCACTAAAATGAGATTCAATAGCACACCTTTCACAACCATTTTTGCTACTATGTCCCTTTACTTGTTTTAAAAGAACCCTGGCGGGTGCATCGCAACAAAACAAAAGTATTTCTATGTGGAACTGTTGATGTTGAAAGAGGAATCCATCGTTTAATAATAGTTTCATCTCAGTTACAAATGAGTCCAGATATGTTTCCAGTGGAGATGGTTTCCTCTTCCACAAAAATCGCTATGATAAAAGGTTTTTGATCGCCAAGATTAGTTAATTTACCCAAAATTGGCCAAATTTCTAAGGTACTATTGTTGTATGGGGAAATTCCGTCAATATTGAACTGCAAGGAAAGTACATTTTTTCTCTTTTCAAGAGGGATATGTTTAAGCAAAATTTGTAATTCTACTTCTACACCGAAATATATCATTTCACCATTATTCAAATTAATGCTTGTAGAAGATCGAGGTGTGTTTAAAAGTGTACGAGGGTCAGATTTAAGAAAAGGATATTTTGGTTTTATTAAATGTATTATTTCTCCTAATGCTTTGTGAGTAATATTATTTCTACAAGCCCATTGTCTCAGATTATCTAAAAATAATCGCTGTTCACCGTTTATATTACTCTCAACAATTATTTTATTTTGAATAGGTATAGTATTTTCTGAAAAAAATTGTGATGTATTTGCGTTTTCATGAGGGTTATTATTTCTCTGTGGAGCTCTCGACGTAGAAGGTAACGGTATCGGAATATTTAGATTTGAGTCGAATAGGAATTGGTTAAGATCATTGTTGAGATTCGGTACTTCAGATGCAAACTTAATCTTTTGATTTGAATTTGTGTTTGATTTAATTTCATTTAAAATTTGTTTAACATTCGTTTTTACTCGTCTCCTTAAATGTCTTTTCGAAATTAACTTATTAGATCGATACATTTATTTTTATTTTATGTAAAAACAAAAGGACCAAAATTATGTATATGTACAGTACCTAAAAATACAATCAAATAAGCACTTTATTTAAGAGAAATAATGTATTTACAACAATATTCTCAGTTCTCCAAAGTTACTCGTATTAAGTACTTGCACAAAATTTTCATACAGTACTTTCGATGAAATACTTGCATCAAAAAATATATTGCTGCAAATATCGACAAAAGAGAAAATTAATTCAAAGGTAGATATTTTGTGTATTCAATTTTCCAGTATTTTGGAGTACACATAAAGTACCGTAAGTTAAAATGGTTGCTCAAGATAGTGACGTTAACACTACAATTCTCAAAACTTACTAATGTCGTCCTGAGGCGTTGCAAGCTAGCTTACATTGCACATTTATGATAGAAAATAAAAATAAGTAGATAACAGCATTGATTAATAATCACAGATAACATTGACAAGTTAACAAAATGCTTACTACCTAAATGAAAGCACGCGTAAATCACCTATGAAACTCATTAGCATTAAGCATTTTTGTTGAATGCACTAAACAAGGTTAAAATCAAATAATTCGCTCTAGCAGCTGTAACGTTTGATGTCATTTTGATAACGCGTTGATCTAATTATAAATAACTTACCCCACGTGCCTGAACAAAATCTCCGAAATTTAGTTGTTTTACAAAACCGTTTTTAACTTGGTAATAAGGTTACCTACCTAAGCTCAAAAAATAAATAATATCTATTCAATTCTAAATAAGAACGCGGTTTTTTGACTAGATTTAGATGTTGGTTTATTTAAATGAGTTTATGCTTCATAATCATAAATCGCCAACCAAAAATAAAAATCCATCGAAAGTGCAAGTAGTTGTGCAAGTAATTTTTAATGAGTTTGGAGAATTAATAATACAAAAACTTACCTTTAAAACAAAGACACAAACAGCACACTCAAACGATGACCACAGTAAAACGTTGAATGATTGAAGCAGATTCAAAATTAAAAAGCGCGTATATAGACAAAACAAACAGAGGCGATGCAACTAATTTGCGGTGTATGTTATGTATTCCATCGCGTAGGATTACTTCACACGTTTGCAAAACAAGCAAGTTATCGCAGTTAATATTCGTTAATATTTTAAATTACTGCTTTATTAGCGTTTACGTTTACTTTACTAAAGAAATGAATTGGGTTACCTACAATGAGACACAGCAAATTTTTTTATAATCCATAAAACAATTACAGCCTTTTATTACATTTTACAATTAGCCGTATGTAAATTGTAGTTTTCTAAATATAATTGAAACAGAAAATATAAATAAAAGTGTAAGACAACATTCAATTAACTTTGTTTCTAAAATGTACATTATGTTTGATACAATTTTTACGATCTAAATCTTATCTTTAACTTATTTTGACTAAAATTCAAAAAATACATCTAAATCAAAACCAATTAGACCATTTTCTCGTAAGTAAATCATTATGTATACAATACATTACATTTCTGATGTCTAACATACGTCTATAGTAAATCTAATACCGAACATCATATTTCCTGCGTCTAACATACATCTTTTATTACATCTATCTTACCCAAATCTAAATAACATCATTAAATTTACATCTTTTATATTTCATTTTTTTCCATAGACGAGTTTAGATGTTTTCTGACATCTTTTAAATGCGATTTAGATTGACTTGTGTTGTTCGGGATGGTATAAAAAAGCGTACTATCATAGATAATTAATAAATTGAACAATTCGTCAAAGTTGTTACTGACGATTTAACGGAAGATTTCACGTTTTCAAATTCAAATCAATTGAGCGCACTTGTACTTAACGATAGATAAGACATATTATAACGTAAGCAGGAAAATGTCAATGACGTCATCCATTGTTTGGTCAACAAGTTCGCGGGTGCGTGGGTTTTACATTACGATCGAAGTTCGAAAATGTGTTACGTATCGTCAAAAAAATGTAAAATTTTGTAAAATTTTTTCAATTTTCCACCGGATTTTAAATATGCATATTATTTTTTCGCGAGCTGACAATTTCATTTTCTAGTTTTCATGCGGTACATGCAGTAAGATTCTACGAAATACAAATATAAATCACCGTGAAGAGTGTGTAATAAGTAACACCCGAATAATTATGAATTTACATAAGTGCATTTTAGCAATTTCTTGATATGTTGGAATAACTGCATGTTTTAACAATTTTTATGAAAAATTGATATTTATATCAATTTAGTGTGTATTTCCCAGAAATTTGCAAGCATTGTTAAAAAAAACACCCTAGGAGTAGAATACTTACTATAGTTTTTAAAATACGATTATTTTCATATAGTACCTAGTTTCTCAAAAATGATGATTGTGCTAATAAAAGAATAAATGCAGCAAACGTTTATTTCCTATGTTTCTTCTTTTTCAAAGTTTGAAAAAATACGCTATACAATCAATTACAAAATATGCAAAATCTAATTAAAAGACAAAATTCCAAAACTACGTTTTTAGCAATACAAACATTTTAAATTCACTAATAGGATACACGTTTACATAAGTAACATCAGATTAAGCAGGTGCCGTTGCAATTCACCTTATTTCTTAGAAATTTGTTGGTTTTACAAGTTATAGTTGGTTACAGGTACATATACCTAAGTAAACATAAATAAGAGTTATTTACCGTCTTTTTCAGATTGCTAATTCATTCACGCTTATCTTTATAATTAATTTTCATAATATTAGATGACTTTCGGTCAAGTTTTGTCCTATTGTTTCATTTTTTAGAGTTAATATGCCATAATTCAAAAACGGACAATAAATTAGAACCTGAAGCGAAAGCACATTTTCCAACAAGTCGTATACCTGCGTTCCTTTTTGCAATAAAGGGTAAAACCAAAAAAAAACAACAAATTTCTAAGAAAGTAGGTGAATTGCACCAGCACCTGTTGAATCCCATGTTACTGTATAAACGTGTATCCTATTAGCATTGAATAAATAGTAAATGGTATTAGTGAATTTAAAATATTTGTATTGCTAAAAAACATTTTTCGGAATTTTCTCCTTTAATAGATTTTGCATATTCTGTAATTGATTGCATAGCGTATTTTTCAAACTTTGAAAACGAAGGAAGCCAGAAAATAAACGTTTTTTGCGTTTATTTTTTATTAGCACAATCATCATTTTTGAGAAACTAATTTTTTTAAGCGCAAGATAGGTTTATGAAAATAATCGCACTTTTAAAAACTATAGTAAGTAAGATATACTACGCCTAGAATGTTTCTTAACAATGCTTGCAAATTTTTTGGAAATACACACTAAATTGATATAAATCTACATTATGATAATACTGATAATAGTGTCTAAAATTATAAGAGTAGTTTTTGTATAGTTCTTGAGTACCTACACCTATTCAAATGTTAACAAAATAAGTTGTTTTTAATGTAAGTAGTCAAAAGCTAATTATAGAGTAACAAGTAAAAGATAATTAAAACGGTTGTACTTTTGTGTTACATTGTTGGGTGCTATTTTGGAAACTGTAAGGGTTATTTAAATACTACTTTTTTTGTCAACTATGAGTTAACATTGTAATGTTGTTTCTTGGATACCAATGCAGGTTTAACCTCATCGGTTGTTTTAAGTATACATAATCAAAAACGATTCTACATAATAACTAAAAGTCAACCAGTTCAGTTTACAATAAACTGATTTTTTAAGTTACTATTTTTCCAACTGCAAGGTGTGCGTGAAGGAGATATGAATTCGGTAACCACATTGGTTGATTAATAGGTTAACTATAAAACGACCGCTATAAGTCATATTTTACAGTTACAACTCGGTTACGTTTTAGACTAACAAAGTTAGTTGTGTTTTTTTGGTTGTGGGGCCCTTATTTTGGACCACGAATGAGATAAAAATATAAAAATCGGTATGTTACATTTAATAAAATTCACCTTGACGATTTTCAAAACTACTATTTTGATACCAATTTTCAAACACTCTTTATAATTTTTTTTGACAATTTTTCATAAATACTGTTCAAACGGATCCAACTTAAAATAAAAAAATACACAAACAAAGTAAAAATTTTTTTTAAATAGTTGATAATCATATTAGTTTTAGTCTGCAAACGCCAATGTTGACATAAAACATTAAATAAATCAGAAACGAATGAGGTGAGGTATGTGACATTGTACATGACGATTGCCTAGAATTAGACGTAGAATCTAAAATTGTAGTAATATATAGAGTGTTCTGTTTAAAAATAAGCAAGTTGGATACAAAGTTCCGGTGAAACCGAAGTTCTACCATCTTTAAAATATTTTGGTTGAATGACCCGCATCGACTTTGGTATGTACAGTTTTTCTTTAAACAATCGCGGCGGTTCCCGGTGAAACACCTTGTATAAGGTTGACGCTATTTATACGTATGTTTCGTGGTGTAGAGTTTCCCAAAAACGATACAACAATTATCTGCATTTAATATAATTTTTTAAACCGTCCTCATTTACAACTATTTTATTCATACGTCTTACTTCAACTACCCCATGATTACATTCAATGGCCGATTTTAGATATTGATTGCTAAAATACATATCTACCATCTTTATCACCCCTTGTCTTTGCTAAAACGGTGGGTGTGTATGCAATCCAATCATTCTTAGTTTCAGACTCATGATTAATTAATTGATCAGCATATCATAGGAGTTCACTGTTACATTAATTTGATTAAGCCAATTGATCTTAATATCTATAATTGATTTCTTAAAAGAACTATATTCGTTGTAAGTACTATCCTATACTAGCCAAATTTAAGCCAAAATAAACATTTTTCTTGTAAAAATCAAGTAGCACAGGAATGCAAATAAATCAAAAGCATTAAAATCTCTATACGTTGATAAAACCAACTGCAACTGATTCACTAAACACTTGTGTGGCATATTTCACCTTCATTTTCTGAAAATTATTTGGAGTAATATGTAAATTAGTTGATTTAGGAAACAATCGCAGCGGTTTAGATTTGTCTGACATGTAGAAATTTTTAATGTCTTTCAAGATGCTTTTGTTATTAAAGATTATATCGTATTTAATCAAGTTATTTTGCACCGACTTCAATAAATAGGGGACATCAACTTCAATTTGTCACCTTTGCATATCGTATTTCTAAATATGTAGCACAAGGGTTGTTTAAATTTTTTTATATATAACTCTAACCATAATCACGTAGCAGTTAGAGCTAGCAAAAATTTAAAACCTACTTTAAAATTAACATTTTGGGGCTCGTAAAAAATAATTTTAGTGAAAATTGTTTGTATTCCTCTGTATATCTCCTGCTTCTTAGCGGTTTATTTTTTAAGTCCACTTGTGCTGTCACAATTTGTGCTCTGCTTTCGGGAAGTAATCGTTGGGAGATGCTAACTTCAATTGAAGTGCTTTCTTTTCACGCTGCAATTTAAGAATTTTCCTCCGTAATTTTCTTTACCTAAGAGTATTTGAGCTGCAAGCTTGAGTAGTTTTGGTATAGCTAGAGATGTTAACGGGTATTTATTGCTTTGCCAATATACCTTGCATCATTTGAATATTGGGTTTCAGAAATTGACACTTGTAATTCATTTCATGGCAAGAAGTGTTCACACGTACTCGTTAAGTTTTTAGAGAGTCGACATTTTTATGCAATAGATCGGACCTTCCAGATTCTGTTAACCATTCAAAACACCTACAACAAAATGTTTGTAATGCCTGTTAAATCTTCTTTGGGACACCTGAAAAAACTGATTCTACCATCATATTTAATAAATAAATAAATTCAGGTTATGTATTTGCGGTTATAAAGGATGGGGGCGCGAATTTTAAACTAATGGCATTTTTTTATTCAAATAATTTTATCGTGTTAGGTAATTTTAAGCAGCAAATACGTTAGAGATAATCTCCTGAATATACAAAATTATGTTTCACTCGTTTTTGTTAAACGACTATTCTAGATTCTCAAAAATTTAAATTGTCCATTATTAACCTAGGTCAACAATAGAAAAAATTAAGATTATTATCTTCTGATACCAAACAGAAGATCAACCAACCATCGAAAAACCAAACCACCCGTCACTGATCAACATCAACCAACCGTAACGGAACATAGGTATATACCGAGGAGCAGAAGACAACAACATCAGTCTTTAGAGTAACTTTCTGAAGAAGCTAACAGCATGGTTAGCAAAACGTCAAGCAGAGAACGTAGGAAAGAAGGACGAACACGGCTCAACCCGGAAGATAATAATCTTAATGACAACAGCCGCGAAAGCTTACATTCATACAATAGAAAAAATTATTAACCACTAATAGAGAAATTCAACTTCTCAGTTGGCTAGGAGACGCAATAATTGTCCACTTCACAGCTAGTAGTGGAAAAAATTAATTTGAAGCAAAGTTCAACCCGTGACTAAAAATCGTTGTTGCTAACTTCATGTCGTGACTAAAACGCACAAAGCCACATTCTAAAGGTTACTTAGCATGGTCCCAACATATACGATAATTTGTGTTTTAAAATTGAAAGTAGAAAAAAATATTTTATAGCAAAATAACCCGTGATTTAAAAACTTTTCATCCAGTAGAACATGAAACGTTTGCAGATTACAGAACAAACAACAACTTACAATATAAAAACAAACATATTTACAATGAAATTAAACTAAACAAATCTCTTAAATAATGGGTTTAAAGGTAGTTAGTTTGCCTTGATAAAGTCAACATTTGTTAGAAGCGAAACGTCGGCAATGCTAATTCCTATAAGGGAGTTTCATTTTTCACTTTCACTTCAGGTATTTATCAAATTTAAATAATTTGTAGTGTGTAAGATGCCGGTTTTGAACGCTTCAATATTGCGAAAAACTAAGCGCATTTTTTAACGCAATATATCTAATTCCTATTAAGCGAATAAACAGTAGCCAGGAATTCAATATATGGCGTTAAAAATGGATTAAGCTTTTTGTAATGTTGAAGACTTCACAAGCGGCATGTTATACTAATTCGAATGCATGGCAACTGTTCATGAGATTGCAAAACCACTATCACTAAGAAAGTTCCGAAATGTGTTTAGAAATTACATAATTTTGCTTACTTTGAAGTTTAATCTGTCATTTGTACCTTTTGCAGTTGTAAAAAAACATGAATGCGAGTTTTTGCTTTTATGTTTATTGACCATTTATTGATAGTTTTTTTCAAATTTGTTTGAAAATTTTTACACACATGCTTTTTATAGTTTGTTACAGAAAATGCAACATTTTTTTACGTGTGGTGTACGAACCATAACCACGGATTTTTAGCAATTTAGAACACGTAAAATTTTTTTCTTCCATGTACTGTATTGAACAATATATTTTGAAGGTTGTGGAGATTGCTTTATTTGCTTTTTCAACGAATAACTGAAAATCTATATAAAAAAAGAAAAATTTTTGTTATGAAATGTTTCTCGGGGAATAAGTTATAAACATCTTTAGTTTTCCAAAAAAACAAGATTTTTATCTTAACAAAATCTAATTTAGCAAAATGACTAACAAATAAAAAAAATACATTTTTGCGTCACTAAATTTAGAGATCACGCGTTGATTACTAAATTTATAATCAAAATCGCACCGAATAGTTGCGTTTATGGGATATCAGAAAAAGCTGTACTTTGCACATTATTGTTGCAACACTGACTGATCAACAATTGTCTTCCAATGAAAAAAATTAAGTTAACGCATTGTGCATCAAGGGTTATTGCAATTTTTAGACAAGAGATTTTGGTTTAAATTTACAAATGTTAAACAACTTAAGGTAAATTAACTTTAAGTTCTTTAGCAACATAAATGTTTAAATATCTACTCAGCAGTTAAAATGCAAGTTCCTCAAACTATAAAACGAAAACTAATCACGGAGTAATTACAAAGTAATTATCCATCAACATCATACTTTATCCACCAATTATCCTTAAGTTAATAAAATTACAAAATGTACTCTTTGTAATGAATATAGTTTTATAATAAAGAATGGATCAATAGATTTATTAACTTACAAAAATAGTTAAATACCATGTCCATATTAATTTGACTTCAAAATTACACAAAAAATACTGAAATCTATTTAACGTTATATAAAAAAAGGTGAGTTTTAAACTTAATATTTGTCAATGTTTACACGAGATGTCGCAAGACACACATTTTACTTAATATTTGTTGTTATATTTATGATTCATACAACATAAATAAATTAATCAAAACCAAAATGGAGACACTTATTTCTACTTGTATTTTTTGAAACATCTTGTACAATCAATTATAAATTTGTCACAAACAGTAAAGATACTTTGAATTAAAGATTAGCAATAGTAGGCAGAACTTTGAATAGTGCCTTTTGTCAGACAAAGCAAAAAACAAAATAACACCATAATTTTCGGTTGAAACGAAACGTCATTTTGGAGCTCATTTTACAGTTTCGAGTCATAGTTTTACTGTAAAAAGTACCTAACTTAAATTGAAGTAGCAAGAGCGGTTACATTGATAGAAGAAGGCTATTCAAGAAGACGAGTAGCACAGTTAATGGCTGTAAGTCATTCTGCCATATCTAGAGCTTGGTTGAAGCATTTGGATCATGGAATCGTTCAAAGACGTCATGATCCTCAAAGACAAAGGGCAGCTACTGCTTGAGAAGATTGTTTGCTGACTCGTTGGGCAATCAGAGGACTTAGAATTACGGCACGGGCTCTTCAAAATCACCTGGTGGCCGCTCTTGGAACTAGAATTTCCACTTAAACGGTGATAATTGGACTCCATGAAGCTGAGCTGAATACAAAAAGACCAGCAATAGTACCTCGGTTAACCGTAGCCCACTGCAGAACGCAATGAAACTTTGTTCACATCCATAGCAATTGGACCATGGAACATTGGAGTAATGTAATGTTTTCAGACGAGTCCAGATTTTGTTAGATTACAATGATGGACGTCTGCGTATATGGAGATGGCGAGGCGAACTTTACCTCAATGATAGGGTTGTCCCTTTTTGGGAGGGGATGGTAGGGGGGATCTATTATGGTCTGGGGAGGTATAACTTTAAATAACCGTACAGAATTAGTGATTTATAGAGAAATATCAATAATAGCTTTAGGTTACATCAGAGACATTTTAAACCACATATTGTTCTGTTTACTCAAAATATGGAAGCTGATTTCATCTACCAGCACGATAACGCTAGGCCCCACATAGCGAGAATAGTGACAAATTTTTAAATGAGCACAATATTGATGTTATGGAATAGCCAGCCAACAGCCTAGACCTGAAGTCGATCGAGAATCTATGGGATACCATGGAACGTCGAATCCGAGAACACCTACTCATTCAAAAGTACTGCCACAAGACATCATCTCCAACTTGATTGCAAGTATGCCCTGTCGATGCACTGGACGAACTCATTATTAGATTTGCTTGAATAATTTAATGTTTTGTCAATTATACGATTTCTGCTTAAATGTTAAATTTCCTTCTTTTTTCTTTACCGACTTATTCAAAAGTGATTGTACTGAGACACATTCTTATGAAACAAGTGAATACAACATTTTGCAAATTCCATTACATGGATACATAAATATTAGAATTTTCGTAAGTGTTTCCTTATTCGTTTTGATTAGTTTATTTAATCAATGTTTCTAAAATATTTGAGCTGGTAGTAGATTTTATTATGAACCGTGAAATGCGCAGAAAATGAAGAGTATATGGTAGAGAAAAACCAGAGGAAATTATTAATATTACCCAACCTGAAAACATCAAATGTATGTTTACAAAGTATCAAGTATCAATCTTCATTTTACTATAAAATTTAAGAAGAGGATCTACATCATAAATTACTTCAAGTTACACAAAAGTAATGTTTTAGGATGGTCTGCGCTTGAAAATTGTTAATTTTGATTTGTGCACAACAGATCATAACAAACTCTACCAGATCTTTCTATACCATTTTTATTAACATGGTTTATCAGTCGCTCTTCTGCATTATCTAATTTGGTTTTTATTTCTGAGTTAAACAACCATTGTTACTTTTGGAAGGTTTTTGGTTCTGAGTACTACACATTTAATTCTTGTGAAACTAACAGGGTTTGGTTTTGTAGTTTACAACAAGGTTCGAGTCTTGACTTTGTTATATTTATTTTTATGACTTGCCCAACGTAGTTTCTGTAAAAACTTGTTTTAGGTTTGTTTTATTTTAATTAGTGCTGACTGTGAATTTATTGTATATTTAAAAAAATAATTCTGGTATTATTTTGAAATCAAACTTCCAAAAACATTTGTTTTAAACACATTTTGTAAAGGGGAGATTTGCAAGTAATAAGCGTAAAAAATGCGTAATGTATTTTAAATCCCAAAATTTAATCAATAGTCTTTGATTGATAAATTTGGAAAGATACGTATATATGATGTATACGAATAAAATGTACCAATTAATGTTGCTCTATCGTCGATTTAACTCGATTTGTTTAGTTGCTTTGTGACTGTCGTTGATTTTGCGTCGTAGTTGAATCGGAGTATGTGTTTCGAAGTTACTGTGATTTCTGTGATAATGACTAAGTGTGTATAAGTCAGTTGCACAAATAATAAAAAAAACGGATTCAATTGACGTTCTAGAGTAATTTCTAGCACATTCTATTCAATATGCGTTGCGTATCTATGATCATTTTACGTAAACTAATAGGAGTTTTAGTATTATTGTTAATGGTTTTGATATTTTTCTATTGTTGGATCAACATTTTAAATAATTTATTTTCAATAAATTCTTTTGATTAAAGGCATACTTAACGAATTAAAAAAATTGTTTTATGTAGTTTTTAGTTAATATTTTTTAAGTTTTTGGTTATTTAAATATTTTTTTGAAGAAAATTAAATTACGAACAATTTTTGCTAAAAATTGCATTTTTTCTTCATTTGTTAGAAAAAATTGAATGTACTTTTCTGTATAAATAGAAGGTATTTTTCCTGTACGTTTTTATCATTAATTTGACTGAACTATAAGTAAAAATTAACTTTAAAACTGCATAATTATATGTTCCAAGTAATGCTTTGTACTTGAATTTGTGTTACAGATGTAGGGTAAGTGGGGGATAGATGGACCAGCAGGAGAGACGGACCAGTACTGATATTTCCGAATTTAACACATAGATCGCAGCAGTAGTGCATGAAATTGCAAGAAGAGGCACAGTGTTTTATGATGTCAGTGTTGCAACTAAAGATTAGTGGCCGGTTTTTAATAAATAACAAATTTGCTGTTTCGAGAGTGTAAAAAGTTTGTGCAAGTACTTACCTTTGTGTAGATTACTTGGCCAACGGTAAGTTTTTGTTAAACTTTTATAATTAACTACATACTACGAATGTTAAGGAATGTACATAACCTAACTGAACGCACGAAAACGTTTACAGTTCTTAACAACAGACTCTACTCCCTTGAGAGTAGAGATGGGCCAGACGGACAGAGGAGAGTTGGACCTATAAAATATTCATTTAATTGTATTATTTTAGAGATGCCAACTGTTTATACAAGTAAGTCCAGGTCACAAAATCGAGGTTTGTGGACTGGAGAAGATTTGAAAACGCGATAGCTGCAATACAAAGTAGTGCAATGGGCGTTAATGAGGCGGCTAGACGGTTTTCAATTTCAAAATCAACTTTAAAATGTCGCTTAAAAAATAATAAAGCGGTCAAAAATAGCCGGCTTGGGCCAGACTCATCTTTGGGCGAAGTTGCTAAGCGGAAGTTGGTAAAGCATATAAAAAAACTGCAAAGAAGTGGATTCGCTCCTTCCAGAGATGAAGTGCGAATGACTGCATACAACTTAGCAGAAACAATGGGCCTTAAACACAAATTTAACAAAGAAAAAGGTAGATTAATAAATTAATTCAACGTAACCTACTGTTTGATTATTTATTTTTTCTTTAGGTAAAGCAGGCTACAAATGGTTTCAGTCTTTTTTACGTAGACAACCTGATATATTTGTGAAAAAAGCGGAGAATACATCAGTGGCTCATGCAGCTGGCATGTCAAAAAAACGGTGACAGATTACTTTGATTTGCTTTATAAAATATAAAAATCTTCACGGAAAATCAGGCCTTCAGTTAAACACTAGAGCCTCTAATGTATTAGCTGAAAAAGGCTCAAAAAGCATCCTCTTACTTAGTCCTAGTGAAAAGGGAGAGACTATTAGTGTGTTGGCATGTTGCAATTCAGAAGGAGTATTTCTTCCACCTTACTGCATATTTAAGGGTAAAAATAAGAAAGATGAGTTCTCAGATGGCATGCCTCCAGGTTCAGTAGTACGAATGTCGGAGAAATCAGCATATGTCACCTCAGATATCTTCTTTGACTGGCTAAGGTCACATTTTGTTCCGAGAAAATGTCCTGGCAAAGTACTTCTAATACTTGATGGTCATACTCGCACACTACTAACATAGAAATGTTAGAATATGCAGATAAAAATGATGTATTACTACTGTGTTTTCCATCGCATACAACACACTATCTGCAACCACTTGATCGTGCTTTCTTTAAATCATTAAAATCGCACTACTACGATGTCTGTCGTAATTTTGTAAAAAACAATCTAAGCCGAAAGTTGAGCAGATTACAGTTTGGAGGATTGCTTGGTCTAAGGCTGCAACAGTTCAAAATGCAGTTTCAGCATTCAGTTCCACCGGTATATCGCCATTTAATTCTGAAGCGATACCAGATTATGCCTACATAACAAATATTCAAGCTCCGAGTACCGTCGAGGCGTCTTCTATAATACCAGTCCCGGGTCCATTGCAGAACCGACTTCAAAGTCCGGTCAAGAATACAGCCAATACAAATGGAGCTGATTCTATATCAAAAATTACACCTGGAAAGATCCTTGACGATATTCATCCAATAACCCCTACAATTATCGCTGTACGAAAGAGAGCTGGAAGTATGGCCACACTACTTACATCGGAAACAGAAATTACAAAAAGAAAAGAATCTGCTGCGAAAAAAGGAAAACGTGTCAAGAAAGTTGATAAAAAGAAAACCACAATAAGGAAACAAAAATTAAATCGTCCTGAAGACTCGTCAGATCTAATTCTGAACGACAGCTCTGATGATGATGAAAACGCGAAAGACTATGAAAATGAATGTGTCGGTTGCAGCGAAGATTATCGAATAACTAAAAAGAAAGATGACTGGATACGTTGCATCGTATGCGGCCGGTGGTTGCACGAAGGGTGCACATCATTCAAGAACACCTGTCATCGATGTGGAATTCATGCATCCGCTAAAAACTAATATGTTATAGATTGTTTTTCTACTGGTCCATTTATGGAATCGTTATTGGTCCGTCTCACCTCTACTCAGGAGGTGAGATGGTCCAATACAGCTTACATTTGCTTTATGTATTTTGTTGTTACGCATTGAAGTATTTTAGTTTAAGAAGTGCCAAAACTTAGGCAAAGACCTGTGTTTGTGTTATTTTGTGCTTAAATATACGTATCATATCAAATAATTGTTTTTTTATTGGTTTCATAAAATGTGGTCCATCTATCCCCCACTTACCCTAATTTGTAGAGTTTAATTATAAATCAATACATATATAATTTTGTTAATATAAACAGACTTATTGCACAAACATTGTTATACAATTTAAAACAATAAATTTATTTAAAAAAAATTACAAACAGTTAATTATTCGATGCAACAAGGATTATTAAACAACTTCGTGACTTTATATATCAATTAATTTCTTCGGTTTTCTTTTGCATTTAATGGCTTATGTACGCCTCATTAGTTTCATTAACTACCATTACTCAGCATTAAGAAAACCCGAAAATCATGATTTTAATTTTGCAATACCAGATCTACTAATCATAAGTGATTATTGCAATAATTATAAATTTACGACATGATTAGATACATCGTCTCATTTAATTGCGTTTGTTATGAGCGGTGTACCGTAAAACAACAATAAATTCGCACCTGCTAATTTGTTCTAATAATAAAATACGATTGTTTGTAATAGACATAATTTTTATTTAAAAGCTTCTTTAAAGCAACCATTTTGTTATAAATCAGTCGATGGATTCTTTCGAACTGTTTAAAAGCAAAGTGCCGATATCCTCAGTGAAATATAGCTTACGTCTTTAACGTACTAACAACTTTAAAATTAGACGTATATACCAAGAAACAGAAACGTTGGGATTGATTATCCGTCACCGCCGTTTACATTATTTTACAAATAAAATCCTTTAGTTTAACATGAAAGGATCTTACGGATTGTCCGCAATAAAGGAATATATGCGTGTTTGTTTCTCAACCGATGCATGCATAATTTGTTTTTTCTTGTATGCATCTTCGTTATCCCGATCGATCTTTATTTTGTTTTCTTTACATGTCAAATAAGTTTTGGTTTTATCTAAGTTTTACGTCTTTCCGGGAACTTTTGGTATTTCACCGACCGTACTTTTTCCTTATTGTGCCCGTAAGACAAAATTTTCATTGTTTAAAATTTAAATTATTGCAACACACAAATATTTTTAATTTAAACATTTAATTTTTAGAAACTTGTAATATATTATTATTATACTTATGTTGGTTATGCAAAGTCGTTTAGAATTGGTTTCTTAGTCGAGGAAACAGCAAGAATCTTGCACACATCGATTTTTACAGACTACAACAAATGAACGAAATATTTTGTATGAAATCTACAAGAAATCTGGTTAGTATCAAAAGTGGTGAATACCTAGACTCATATTACTCTGTACCTATAACAAACAAACCAGATTAGTAACTAGTCGTCAAATAGTTTTTTGATGAATAAAGTCATTAACTAATTACGCGAATTATTAAGAAACAGTCAAAAGTACTCATCGATTTACGTCGAATTTTGCAAAAAATTAATACAATATTTTTTGTTATTTTCGTAATTTTTGGTCTAAGAAACATATTTTATGATAATGATGATTGAATAACCTGATAATAATATAAATTAAGTAATCCAAATTAGAACTAGTTTTTTTGGGAACGATGCGCAGTTTTGAAAGTTTTGAAAAAAAAACCTTTAATATCAAATTAAATCTGTAAAAATATTAATATGAATTATGAAAAGAAAATATTTTCTAACAAGTTCAGAAATAATATTTCCGAATTAAATTCATTTAACTTTTTCATACTGATTATTACAAAAAAAATCCATTACAACTTCCTAACTTTTGTTTTTAGAAATACATACATATTTTAAACGTTAATTCTTAATTTTCTTTTTCAGGTAAGTTGAACAATTTACATTCATCACCTGGTAAGATTTTTAATTATTAAGTATATTGTTATATGTTGTTTAATTTAATAAATATTCTACATACAGTAAGGATTGTAAGCGTAACTGTATAAGTATTTAATTTTGTCTTTTAAACTATTTTTCAATACGTTTTCAAATTTGATAGAACGTACTTGAACGTGTTGGTTTTATTATTAATGTTGAAATAGCTTTTGCTTTTAGGAAAAATGAAAATTTTATTTTACCTTATTCGATTTTTAATTTTATCAAAATTAAACTGGGCAAATAATTTTAAAGAAAATTATAGTAATATTCGGGAAAAAAACAATTGGATTCGATTAGTATTAAAAAAGTGTTGGGTTTTATGATTTTGACAAAAGGTTTTTTAAAATAGTTAAATAGAAAAGATGTAGATTTATTAAAACATCCAAAATTTTTATCTACCCAGTTTTCAACAAAACCTCAAAATTGTTGAGAAAAGTGCCAATAACCAATTTTGATATTTTATTTTTATTTCACACAAAAATGAATCGATTTTAATGAAATTTATCAAAAATGTACATTTCTGTTTCTAAATTTCTAAAAATGTTTTGAGAATAAAAGAGCCAAAAATGGAAAAAAAAAGTTAAGGTTTTTTATCTTAATTTTCTAGTAAATGTAAAGAACTTCGTTTTGTTTATTTAAATAAAATATTAAATGTGATGCAAAACGGAAAATTCAGTGTACTTTCAAATTGGTTAATAGTTTAATGTTAGGTCTGTTGAAAAACAAATTATTTTATAGGCAAAAGCAGGTTAAAAATAAGTTAACAATGGCGGTGTGCATGTAGTGTGGACTTAAATCGTGCTCACCCCTTACTTTGTTTGATTGTTTGTTATGACAATTCAAATGCAAAGGTCTTTTTTCACATTTATGATTGCTAGGACAAAAACGTAACTTTTTAAGTAGAATCGTTGCGATTTTTAATTTATTAATTAATTGAAGAAAACAAATTTTAGTAATTAAATTTTATATAAAGGCAATACAGAAAGCATTAACAAATATTTTTGTTGTTGTTAAATTATTTAAATTAAAAAGAAATCTTTTCATTTTTTTCCACATAAAAGCTATCGCTAGGGCGAAAGGGTTTCTTTTTTAAATTAAACAACGTGTCGAGAATCATTTTAAATGAAAAATATTTCAACATTAGATTGAGGGTGTATAATTGAACGTTATTAACCTTCTAAGGAAGGTGAAAATAATGGTCTCAAAACTACATACATGCCCGACGTTTCGCCTAAACCTGTGAGGGCTTTATCGAGGCTAAACGTAAATTAAAAAACCGTGTGGGTCATTTTTATTTGTTCGTTCGTCTAGTTATACTCTGTGTCTTATATAATTTATTACTTTTTAATTATTTTTTAATATTTGTGACATCATCAATCCTCGATGATCATTTTAAATTTTATGACCCACACAGTTTTTTAATTTACGTTTAGCCTCGATAAAGCCCTTACAAGTTTGGGTGAAACGTCGGTTATATATGTACTTTGGGACCGTTATTTTCAACCCCACGTCCACCTAGAAGGTTAACAATGACTGCTAGGACAAAAACGTAACTTTTTTAAGTAGAATCGTTGCGATTTTTAATTTATTAATTAATTGAAGAAAACAAATTTTAGTAATTAAATTTTGTAAAGGCGATACAGAAAGCACTAACAAACATTTTTGTTGTTGTTAAATTAAAGACATCTTTTCATTTTTTTCACATAAAAGTTACCGCTAGGGCGAAAGGGGTCCCTTTTTAAATGGAACTATGTGTCGAGAACCATTTTAAATGAAAAATATTTTAACATTACATTAAGAGTGTATAATTTAAAGTTGTTACTCTTCTAGGTGCAGATGGGTTGAAAATAACGGTTTCAAAACTACATATATGGCCGACGTTTTGCCTAAACCTGTGAGGGGCTTATCGAGGCTAAACATTACATTAAAAAACCGTGTGGGTTATTTTTATTCGTTCGTTCGTCTAGTTATACTGTGTGTCTTATACAGTGTGCACCTTAAATTAAACAGACTGTTTTTTGGTAATTTTAAGAAAAAGTTTATCTAAACGTAGGTCCGTTTTCGATTCCTTACTGAAATACAGAGTGTCAAAGTTCTTAAAAAATATCGATATTTAATATTATTTCAGAAACGGCTTGGAATATTTTTGAAATTTTGCATTTCGTAATAGTTAATAACAATGAACACTTTGCTATAAGTTTTAACTTTTTAATTTTGTCAGTGGCGTGCACAGTAATCCACATGTGCATTTTAAGAAAAACTATTGGTACGCCATTGCTTTTCACAAAATAAAAATTAATATTAGATTTCTCTTTCAATTCTAAAACATAAAAAAGGTCTTTTTAGTTTTTTTTGTTAGATACATCGTAATCGAGGAAAAAAATAAAATCAGATTAATTACAGATCCCTGGGAGAGTGCGGAATTCAATGATGAGGCGGCTAGATGGTTGTATTGAAGCCGAAGGATGCCATTTCCAGCATCTAATTTAGTGTTCAATATATAATGTTTCTTCGTTATAGTTACATAATTGTTAATAATAAATTATTACTTAATTAAGTATTATTTTCCAAGGGATATGGGATTATGGTCAAGGGATATGCAATTAAGCTGATTTTATTTTTTCCTCAATAACGACACATTTAACGAAAAAACTGGAAAGATCTTTTGTTTTAGAATTTAAAGAGGAATCTAATACTAATTTTTATTTTGTGAAAAGCAGTAACACTACCAACAGTTTTCTTAAAATGCACATGTGTCTGTGCACGCCACTGATGAAATTATAAAGTTGAAACTTATAGCAAAAATGTTTATAGTTATTAACTATTACAAAATGCAAGAATTTCAAAAAAATATTTCAAGCCGCGTCTGAAATATTATTAAATATCGATTTTAAAAAAAAAACTTTAACACCATTCATTTCAAAAAGGAATCAAAACGGACCTAGGTTTATATGAACTTTTTTCTTAAAATTACTCAAAAAATCGTTTGTTTAATTTAAGGTACATACTTAATTAACACTCTGTATAATTTATTAATTTTAATCATTTTTTAATATTTGTGACATCATCAATCCTCAATGATCATTTTAAATTTTATCACTCACACGGTTTTTTAATTTACGTTTAGGCTCGATAAAGCCCTCACGGGTTTGGGCAAAACGTCGGCCATATTTGTAGTTTTGGAACCGTTATTTTCAACCCCGCCTCCACATAGAAGGTTAACAATTTTAAAATCCACAATTGTAAATTAAGGGTGTATTCTGATTTTAAATTTATTAATTAAACAAGATGATATTGACTTTCTGGCTTCCTGATATACTGGAAATTGGAAATTGACGCCATAGTTTTTTTAACGGAATGACCTTATTTTAAACAATATCTGAATTCTACATTAACTTAAGTCTCGTCGTCCTCGTTTGATGACAGATTTCTAAGAATTTTTTTAAGGTACTTGGCGGATAGAATTTTATGGTCTCACCCAAAAAGAGGGATCTAAGTAACGGTCAAATGGAATAGTTTGTTTGTAGTGTTTCTGGGATTAATACATTATTTTTTTAAATTTACGGGTGACATACCAACGAAATTGTTTTTAATTATTAGATTCATTATGAGGTGAAAATTATTTTTTTTAAACTTAGAAGAAGTTTATGAAATTTGGCATTGCTTCTGGACGTTGATGAATTGACTGACGAAGAAAATGCTGATGACCGCGACACAAGTCTTTCAATAGTGTATGATGTTTTGAGACAAGTTGGAGTGCTAATTCCAGAAGATATAAATGATAAGGATTCTATGACATTGGAGGTAAAACACAACAGGAAAATATAATCTAAAGTTTGAAAAAGATTTGCAGTGAGAGCAGAAAGGATGGTATGGTTTCAGATTTGACCGAAACAAACAAGTACTGATTGTTAGATGGACGACAATAAATTGGAGTAAAAAACAAAAAAGACATCTCTCAGCCTGCTGCAATTTCCAACTACAACAAATATATGGGAGGCGTTGGCGATTATAACTGACTTTTAGAAAAGCAAAATATAGGAATTAGAAGTAAAAAATGGTACTGGTGTTTATTTGCGAGGATCATTGATATGGCTGTAGTAAACGGATATGTCTTATTTAAAATGATTCATGGCAAGCTATCAATTTCTATGACAGATTTATTTAGATGAGAGTAGGTTTGATAACGTTGTCCATATCTTGGATAAACGAGAAAAGTTGTCAGTACACAAGCCGTCTGGAAAAACCAAAAACATATTGCAAAAAGTGTGATAAAACACTATGTATTCCATGTTTTCCAAAATATAAATGGTTTTTTGTGTTTTGATTTATACAGGTACAGCCAATATTTTAAATCGTATCGCATTTGCTTACTGAAATTTTTAAATAATTTATTTGTTTTCAATGGTTTAAAAGTAGTAAATTTCTTAAGAGGGCCCTGCATACCTATTTTTTCCCATTAAATGTTACATATGTTCAAAACTATGACATGTTTTGACAATATGATGGTGCTGATTATAAAATTTCATGTAGAATTCAGATATGATGTTAAAATAAGGTCATTTCATTGAAAAAAACAAAGAAGGCGTCTATTTTTGATATATCCGGAAGTACCGCCATGTTGAAAATATTTTAATTAGACACGGAGTAGTCGTTTATGGCCATATACCAAATTTTGTATTGATAGTCTTTCTAACAACGGGGTACGTAAAAATTTAAGAAATAGCTATTTTTAGTACAAGTGAGCAAAGTACAAAGTCCGGTTGGCACACTCGCTTCGCTCGTGTGGCCAATTTCCGGGCACGTGAGAAAAAGACATTGCTCACGTGTGCTAAACATGATTTTTTCCACGATGGTAAAACATAATTTTTCTAAAAATAATTATTTTATTAATGACTAATTTAATAGTATGTAGGTACGTTCAACTGAATTTAATATAAATTCGCCAAAACTTAACTATATTCTAGACAAATTTCTATATATTTAAACTAAATTAATAGATGGTACATAACTATAAGGATACGGTTTTTACATATTATATAGTTTGAATTAATTATAATCTCATTGTTACAGAGTAATTGTTGGAAGTATTGTACTGAGTATGCAAGCAATTATAGGCTTTTGAATTTTGCTCACTTGTGAAGAAATCAATTTATTTTACTCACTTGTGAAGAAAATTATTTACTTTGCTCATTTGTGATTAAAAGGGCCACTTTGCTCACTGTTTTGAGTTGAATTTTAATCAATTTTGCTAATGATTGTGGAAAAATTCTTTCTGTATAATGCAATACTGACAAATTGTTTAAATGAAATAGTCAAACTGGGCTCCATTTTATTTGTAATGCGTGATGCCCCAGAATTTAATTTAATCATTCAATGTTAACGGTTATTTTTCTTAAAATGCATATTTTAACATTGCAATTAACCCTTTGTTTAATTTAAGGTGATACTTGGCCCATATAGTTTCATTTGGAAAAGAAAGACAGAAAAGAAAGGAAATAGAAAAGTTGGTGATCGTTTTTTGAAAATAAAACGGCATACTGAAAATATTTAAACTGTTTAACTTAAAAAGATGAAAATTAAAAAATGTTTTTAATTTATATCGGTTAAAATTGTCAGAATTAAATCAAAACTAACATTGCAAAAATATTTTTATTTTATAGTATATCATAATGAGTTAAATACGGTACCTGAAATGCATTTAAATTCTAATGCCATTCTATGTATTTAATGAAAGTTCTATTTTAATTTCAATTTTTAAACATTTTTATGTACACATATTCGATTTCGTCAAGGTCCTCAACTTCACCATTTTCTGTAACGGCTATTTTTCAGTGTTATAACAGAGAAATTTTAGCAAACTTTAAAAAATATTGTTATTGTTAATTTGAGCACAATTCCGATTAAACGATGTTTCCATCACCTATTTGTAGCTCTAAGTTTGTTACCAATCCAAGTTTGAATTAAAAAAAGTCGTGCTGAAGCATTGTTTAATTGCTCTTTCATTCAAAAGACAAGGATGGTTACGTTGCATGCAATTTGCCAAATACTAATAAAAAGAAACTGGCCGATAACCTATAGAAAGAGCCGCCATTCACTTTTTTGACGAATTAGAGTTTGTAAGTTATAATGAAGCAAAAAAATTGTCCGATGGTCGGCCGGCCGTCCTTCCGTTGGTAAAAAATATTAAGAAAATCACCACTTAGATTTTTATAAAATTTTGCGTACAGGTCTTATTTATAGATAGTTAACCTACATAGATTTTTGAATTTTTGGAATATTTACAAAAATATTCATTTAATTCATTTTTTCTAAATAAAATTGTTTGTAATATAATTATACACAAACATTGTTTAAACTATTTTTAGATCAGATGAGTAATTCTTGAGGTATGACAATCCTGTGAGAGTAATTGTTTTAACAGTATCTCCAAAAATAGGTATCAATTATACAAAAAAACACGTGGATATATGATTATCTATAACATTCATTTGAACCATTTTTTTCGAAAACGCAGTTTGTTTTTATGTCTCAAGTAAAGTTTTAAGAATCAATGTTTTAAGTTTGAATTCTAATCTTAAACTACAATTCTCAACGTTTCATTTAAACTAACAATATAGAATCCGTGGCATTTACGATAAAATGAATGTGCCCAAAAACTTTGTTTTGGTTTTTCTGAATTTTGACATGTTTTTTCTATAGTAAATGTACAGTGCGAACGTTTAGTCGGGTATAATGGGTACATCTAAGTTCCAGATCTTTTATGATAAAAACCGTCGGACACGTCAATTTCGTTTTTTAAAGCGCATATTTCCTAAAATTTAAAGTAATTTGTTACTTCCTCTACTTTTTGCAATAATGTCATCGATAACTTTTTTAAATAACACTACCTAAATTTTTTTTCAGTTTTGGGTAAATTGAAAAATTTTTGTTTTCAGAACCACTTTCTTCTAGGTAAAGGTAAATAAATGATCTTTACCAACTGTCAAAGTGATTTACAAAAAATTGTGTTTCAAAAATACTTTCTAATTTTATTTAGTTTAAAAATTAAATATCTTGAAAACAGTCAACGTCACTGTCAAAAGTGACACATGTCTGAACTCAGAATTCTTAAATCTATGGTGCAATTTAAAAAAAAATCGATGACGTTGTTGCAAAAAATTGAGAGGGTAAAAAATGAATTTAATTTCATGATTTATGCGCTTTAAAAAAACAAAATTGACATGTCAGAGGGTTTTTGTCGTAAACGATATGAAACTCAGATATATTCATCATTCTCGACTAAACATTCTCACTGTATGAATTTTTATACTATTTTAAAGTTTCAACAAAAAACATTACATGAAATTTTCAAAGATCAACATTTTTTAATCATATTTTTTGGTTGAAAATTAGGGTTTTGTTTCAAATTAAATTACAATAAAATCAAAACTGATAATATTGGTTTTAAAAAGTTGGTTTAATATTTTCTAAGGATACACTACTAAAAATTTTTACAGTTTTGGCCTTTTTCGATTATAGTTTGGAAAACGTTAACATTTATTATTTATCGCGGTTAGAAGCGCAAGATTAAATAAATAAAGCGGATCGAGTTTCACTTAGTATTTATTTTAAACATACAGTTACTTTAATTCGTATAAATACAAATTAATTTATATCAACTTAACATGACGAATACTAATTTCCAGCTGATCCTTAAATTTATTGTGACGTCTTTATGTATGAAAGAAAATATTCTTGAAGATAATGGAATGTTTTCGAATGGAGTTCTTGAAACGCAACTATTATTCTAATTTATTCTAGAAACTCCAGTGGTGTAACACTATTAATCTGAGTAAAGAAAATAACACTAAAAATTAAAAATTTAATGAAACTATGAACAACATATTATAGAATAAAAAATTATACATTCTTTCGAAGAAAGTTAATAATTTTTTAACTAAACTTTACGTCATTAATTTACCAATAAAGCTGTACGTCACTGCACATAAATTGTAACTGCATATTATGTAGGATAGTAATTATTAACAAACAATATATTAACGAATTAAAATTTGCATTTTTCTTTCTTTTTTTTATCAGTTTATTAATGAAGCTGTACTCACTGCTGACCGCGGGGAATCAAGTGCAACCAATTTGACTAATTTATCGTCAATAAATTTTTATCGTATTTTACTATACCAATAATACCTTTGACCCACTGAAAACTTAACGGTCATTAAACCAAATGGCCAGTTAACTAAATGATATTTTCCAGTTTGTAATGTACATGTTCAAAGTAGTATTAATTTAATGAGCTCATGCATATGAGTTATTATGTGATATTTGGTTTTGTTTAACCTGTCTTTGAGAGAATTATATATTGTGACAATATTTACCAAATTTTTACAATTTAGTTTCATCAAACCCCTTCGCCAATTAATGACCACAACACAAAATAAATTTGCTATTAAAGCTTAATGCTCATTAAATTCTTATGGGTCGGAAGTTATGAACTGAGTAAGTGAACGTCAATCCCGATTTTGAAAAAAAATTGAGTTAACTTTATCTTAATTTTATCAATATTTAGAATCAATTTGTTGTGCTATTTTTTTATTGTGCACATACGAGAAACAATTCTAAACTGTACACTAAATAATAAAAATTTACACTTTCTTGTTTTCCATTCAAAAACAATCAAACAAAATAATTAGCATCAATAAGAAACAAATGTCATTCAACAGAAAAGATAAAGCAAAAACAACAAAAAAATTACACACATTTAATAAACCACTTAAAACAATAAAATATGATAGAAAGAACAATAGAATAAAAAATGTTTACATCTTACTTATCTATTGAATTCTTTTATCAGGCAATTATTATTTCTGTTGTTTTATTTCGAGTATCATTTTACTTTTAGCAATATTCTGTTTTACAAATATATTTTTAGGTGACAAATTTCAATATTATATTTTATAAATGTAACAAATTTTACCTTCAAAATTACATAAAATTCATTTTCAGACAATAATTAATATTATAATATAATTAAGTTTTATCCAAACTTACGAACTGTTTAAAGTACCGCTATATCCACTAGTAGAATAGTAAAATTTCTTTATTCCACTAATGAAATAATTTTTTCTACTCCTACTCTAGAATAGTTAGATTCCAAAACATCTTGCAAGAATATTCTCGCACTTGTTACGGAATGAGCACAGGTACGGTCATCTCGTAGCTGTTAACATAAGGTTGCGTTTGTGAACAATTATTACCAAAAATTTTATTAACGGTGCTTAATTTGTAGTAATATTAGATATAAATGATACAATTTAATTTTGAATTTTATTGTAACTGATTTTGAGAGCCATATAAACGTAAAATTAACTTCCAAAAAATTTAACCCCCAAATACCTGAAAGTGTAATTTGTCAGTAGGTACCTATATACAAGAGGAATTTGAATTAATTAAAAAATACAAATTGGTAGTTTATTGTATCCATACAAATACAAAATTTGTTTTAGTTAATGTCAGATTTTTATTTGCTGATGGAAATACCCCAATCTACATACAACGAACCTACGCTTCCTATGTGTATGACGAAGGTTAAACAAACATCTTTGTTACCACGATTATAAACAATAAAACTATAATATTTAATGTATGAACAGAGTCTTCAACTTAAGACTTTGGTGTGTTGTTCACTACCATTAGTGTGTCAAAGTTTATTTTTATTACTGATGTTGTGGTTAGAAATGAGAAATGTTTCTTAAATCATCGGGAACCTGAAATGGCCTTGTTTGTTAAGACAACAAAAAAAACATAAACTGTTCTTTGAGGGTAGTTTCATATTTTACTTCAGTGTGGTAACAACAGATAAAGATATTGGTATTACGATGAAGCATCTATGAAATATAAAGGACCCACAATTAGAAACAATGATGATAATATTAATACTCTACACATTTACAACCATGTCCAACACATACAAACTTTAAACTGACAAAGCACAATAGGTATTAAAGAAGCTGCATCATAGGGCAATGTTATACCTCGAAGTTAGTTAGCGAGGTTTTAGAAGGAATAAGCTACTTCATCAAAACAAGCCTTCAATAATTGAAGAATCTTCAAAAGGCAATTTGTCATGAATGAAAGCTTATTGATATAAGCCCAGTGACTTCACATTCATTAGCAAAAGCAACTATTTTACAAGTAATTTTTTTAATCTTGTATTCGTTGGATGACTGTTGGAAGAACAAGTGAGTTAATTATATTGCCACACTTTGAAACTAGACAAGTAAAGCTCCCTTACCCCAGGTTGAACATAGCCATCCAAATGAGAAGTTATTAGTTTGATTGCAGACTTTCAAAACTAAGGAGATGGTTTTCATCGAGAATGCATTATCTTCAACTTTTCGGAATAGAGGAGGTTTTGTACGTATTTCTTTTTTCAGTGTATTAACATAAGATATGTATCACAGAGTTATTTTTTAGAAGAATTCCAGATTTTTGTTAGATATATGTTTCTTTTAGTTATTTTATTTAACGAAATACCTACACTGACATACTATGGACAATGCATCTTGGCAACAATTCTATCAAATGCCACACCATAAAATTTTGTATTTCTCTAGGGTATAATGCTTCCGGTGAAACCAATTTAATGATTAACTACCTTATTTATCGCATCTATTCTGGAATCCGAATAAAATTCAATAATAAGCAATAACTTTTTAATCATACACTTACCAAAAGGTGCCATTAGGTAACATTAACATCACTAGTAAATTTCAAACCCTAAATCACGAATTTTTGGATGGCAACATGAGATTTGTGTGTAGGGGCGTTGTCCTGCAAAAACAAAACACCTTTGGATAGCTTTCCGCGTCTTTTCTCTTTAATATTTTCCCGTAGAGTGGTCAGTAATGTCAAATAGTACTCTCTTGTTATTCTACCCTTATCCAAAATTTCAATCATGATTACTCCATGGCAATCCCAAAAAACTGAAGCAAGAACTTTTGGAGCAGATTTTTGGACACGAAACGAAACTTCTTAGGTCTTGGAGAACCAGAGTGTCGCCATTCCATCGATTGTTGCTTTGTTTCTGGATCGTAGAAATGTACCCAAGTCTCATCCATAGTAACAATTCGGTTTAAGAAGTCTACATTGTTTTCAAATCGAGCACAGATCAAACGCGATGCTTCTACCCTTGCACGCTTTTGGTCAACATTCAAACATTTGGGGATCCATTTTGCAGCAATTTTCTCATGTCCAAATTGACGTGAACCATATGATGAACGCGTTCGTATGAAATATTCAGTGCTTCAAATATCCGTTTTAGCCCAATTCGACGGTCTGATAAAATCATGTCATGAACTGCATTAATATTTTCGGGGACTGACACAGAAACTGGCCTTCCCGATCGGTCATCATCTTCAATGGAAAATTTACCTCTTTTGAAGCTTGCATTCCAATTTTGACGGTCGCATACGAAGGACATTGATCACCAAAGGGTATTAAGCATATCTTCGTAAATCTGCTTACCTCTTAACCCTTTTAAATACAGGTACTTGATGATGGCTCGATACTCCAATTTTTCGATTTTCACAATTTCGGTGGACATCTTTTTTCATTTAATTTATTGCGTGACTCTGGTTTACTTTTTTGACGTCAAACTTTACACTGACACTTCTAATAAGTTATTGTTCGTTGCTATGGTAACGCAATATTTTGTTTATGCAAAGAACTGGTTTAGGCTAACTAGATATCAATACATCCTCGTATTATGGGTTTTTAAATTTTAATTCACTTGGTTCATATTTTTTAAAAAACTATATTATTTTTAAATTTAAAGGTTCCACGTAGTTTAATTCATCTACTAAAACAATAAACAAATAAAAATTTTTAGAATAGTATTTTGAAAAAGCAAAAAAGATGAATGTATTAAAATTTTAGAAAACTCATTAAACAAGTAGATAATAACACAATAAGAAAATATTACAAAGCAGTAAAAGCAGTTAAAAAAATATAAATCTAAAAGAAATTAAGATTAAGCTTTAACATGGAATAATAGAAAGTGCTAAAGAAAGTACCAAACAAACATGTTTGAATAAAAAACAAAAAGAAGATAAAAATAGTACCTGAATTCTTATCTCAGACAGAAATTCTGTCGAATCTAGACAATATCACAATGGGCATACTTATTGCAATTCTTTTTAATTAACTTCTTAAACAAACACTTCAAATTTAAAATGTAAATTACACATAGTTTTTTACTAACATATTTTAACAATATATCCAACCTAATACGTTGTTTCGTATTCAAAACAACGAGCATTTGTATTAATTATTATGAGAAACGAAGCATTTCCACAATGACATAAAACAATAACAGCACATTTAATAGTGCAGACGAGTAATTACACTTGCTTGTAAATTAGTCGAATGGCTCTCTTAGGAATTATCAATGCTATATAGCTTATTTTCGAGTAGATTCATTGAAATTTTGTACGAGATTGCATCTTTATTTTGCACGGGTGTGCTTAGTTTTAAAAGGAATGGATCTTTGAAAGATGTAAATGGAACTTTTTAAAATTGATCTATGTTTTGTGAGCTTCTTACTAAAAAATTTATGTTGACAATTTCTATCTATAAAATTTATGCTCACTTTATATAATGGGTTATATTGCCGGTTGTAAAAAAGTCTTGAATTTGTTATACAACTTATTTATAATCTCGGTGAGCGTAGTTGCATTTTTTCAAATTTATAGTTTTATTAGCTGAGATTGCCATAAATTTTATTTTTGAAATTTATGTTAAGAAGTTATGTTTGCTTAAGCGTTTTACTATTGTTACAACTTGTGGAAATCAAAATAATTTAAACTACTATTTTATTTGTCTGAACAGATTCTGATGAAACCAAATTCTTTTAATTTAAAAAAATTAAAATAGGAAAGAAAAATAGCAATCATATAAATGTTAAAAATACGAGCAGTAATATAATATGTAATAAAAATATTTTGTAGTTATTATTGAGTTTGAAAATAAAATAAAAATAGTGGAATGGTATTTTTATATATTTTTCTAGATTTTGCAGCTGCAATTTATGGCATATGAGAGTAAACACCGCCAATTAGAAAGTTTAATTATAGGTCATTAGAAAATCTTTTGCGTAAAGTAAATATTTGTTAAAATTGGTCAATTATTTCTAGGCTCCAAAATTTTAACGGGTTGTTAAAATTATGTAACTTTAAAATTCTGTTGTTACGGTAAAAATGTATGTTGTAAAAAAATAGCAGTTCTTAATTATAGGTTAATCAAGCAAGAATTATCATTATATTGACTAGAAACAATTATTTAATTTAGTAACAATCTTTATTAAAAATAAGGTAAGATGATAATCAGACAATAAAATGGACAAAATTTGCAACATTTTTAACGGTTAATAATATCTCTTTAACATGAAGGAAAGTTTCAAGTAACTAAAGAATCTATGCCATTGTCAGCACGAGGTGCGTTGAAATAGCAACAATTTTAAACGTCAGTGTCGTGCTTTCGGTGGCGGCACTAATTAATTTAACGTAACACAGCCACAATATTATAACAGTAATTTATTGTGTGTTATTTATTAAAACAAGACCTTACACTTTAACAGCTGTTTACGTAACGGCAAATTATTTCAGGTGTACCGAGTCTAAGTTTTTTTTAAATTAATCTATTTAAGTTAAAAATCTTCTTTTACAAATTGTAGTGGGTAAGAGCCTTAAACGTGAAAGAACGTGATAAAAAATAATCATAACAATGCTTGAAGTGAAAAATAAAATATTAATTAAGTTGAATTTAATAATTCTCCAAATTCTAGTTATAACTAAATATCATCGTAAGGATTCCTTGAAGTAGAGGGACGAAATTAAAAACCACTACCACTCACAAATTTCAGCAACGTTTGTGTTTACCCTGCACTTTCTATAAGAAGATTTAAATAATTTAAGAAAAACATTAAGAAGAAAAGAAACTTACCATAAATACAACACAAAACTTGTAGAGTAAGAGTCGTATGTCATGTGTTAATTTGTAAGCTACATAACTCAAACATATTGCCATTTTAGAAAAATATTTTTGATAATATAGTGTGGTTAAATATGCAGTTTTTAAAACATGACACTTTGATTTAGTTTGTATATTTTAGTTTATTATTTTGTAATTACAGTGATTAAAATTTTGGAAGTTTTCTAAATATTTACGAAAAAGATAATTATTTTACCGCCGATGGCACATTTTATTAACAGAATAACTAGTTTACTATGAAAAATAGCATTAGGAATTGTTTATTACATATATTTACTTCGTATTACCTTAAAGTTGCATCAGTTCAGCAAGCACTGTTAGCTAGTCCTAATGTAATGCAGACGTTTCGTAGTTTCATGTTACGTTTCCGGTAATGTTTCTGTTGCGCACTGAAAACATCTTTAAGCTTCATTCAGAACCTCCAAGTTGATACTTAAAATTAGTCCCTTTAATTGTTTGTTCAAAAGTTTTTGCTCATCATTCACAATGTACATAATTAATAGGTTAAATTAGTATGTAAATCTGTAGCGACATCTACTGAATATTTTTACAGACTGTAAAAATCTATAAATAAATTCTCACCTAATCTATTTGACGTTAACCTCAACGCCCGTGTTATTCGTTTTGTGGTTGTGGTGGTAAAAATCATGGACAACAAAAGAGATGAAGAATTTATTAAGTATGATTACCCAACACCCATTCCTTTTGTTTTGTATTTGGCTAACAGAAGTACTAATGTGAACACTGCTCACGCATGCGCACCAAACTTCTGTTCCTATAATTAATCCGTAAAAGTTTGGAGTTTGCAAACTTCTACGTAAAGGAATAATTTTAAAGACTAATTTCGAATCCTGTGAACGCTGCGACTTAAATGCATTGGTCAAACTTTGACGTTAATTATGACTTATTAATTTTAAGTATTAATTTGGAGGTTCTGAATGAAGCTTTAAACGTTCCATATTTTTTTCTCCACTTACAGAAATACGTTGTTTTTAGTAACCAAATCCGGTTAGGTATTAATCTCTACAAATCGATGGATTGGGGTATGTTAAAAAGGATCGTTTATAAGAAACCTACATCGACAGAACAACGTTTTTAACAAAGAAGTTTCAATGTCTTTGTCATTATTACACCAACCAAAATTAACAAATGCATGGAACAAGATTGATCAGATAGATAAATGAGAACAAATTGTAACGGTCACTGTGAGTTAGGCAACACACAATACACGGAGTCGAGGTGTAAACGCGACATTTCTCCGTGTTCGCTCCTTAACGAAAATTTTTGGGGATTTAATTCCCAGAATTCAACTTCCGCGTTGTCCTAATTGGCCAATACATTTTCGGCTGATCTTCAATTTCCGCCTTGTAACAACTACTATCACGTCGTGTTACGTGAAATTCAAATTTGCCTTCATCTGAGTGCTTAATCGTAATTCCGTCAAATTTTCTAGTGGTATGTATAGGACCCTGCAAACTTTCAATGTATAGCGGTATATTTTTAGCTGGGGAAAGGATTGATTACTCGATTTTCTGAAGTTTATCTTAGGACGGATGCGTGTACTAATTTCTTCTAATGGTCGCTCGATTGCACTCAGGTACGACAAATATTCTTCATGGCTTCTTCAACGTTACACCGTGCATAATTTTCAGATAAGGCGAGTTACTCCGGGATTAGAGTTACTCCGGGATTAGAGTTACTCCGGGATTAAAATTACTCGGCTTTAAAGGTTCTTTTGGCCTAAACAAAACCAATTACCTGGCTGATTAAATTCATCGTGGGATCTCTTTCTACCTTTTTTGTCTTGTCGCTGCGTGTGTCGCATACTTGGGGTTTGCTGTTAAGATTGCTGAAGTACGGGACATCCTACCGAAATTAGGGGTCGCCGCAGCTGGAACCGACACCACATATCTGTATCTTCTCCTGTGTGTGTCAACATCGTAAACCTCTATCTACAACATAAGGTCAGATTTTTCTAATTATACTTCTGCGCTGAAAACAAACCATCTCCGGGACGTCACACTGCTACCGAAAACGTCTCAAGCGTAACACCTAAATAAGTACAACTTGTCTTGGCACCTTAAGTGCAGTTAAATCTTTGGAACTCGAAACGTATTTGTTCACGTATTTATATTTTTTTTGTTAATTCACTACAATATAATTAATTAACTTGTTTGGCGCATATACTTGCCCAATCTGTAAACGAATGTGTACCGTAAAGGCGCGAACTTGCTTCATTTACCCACCATTGCTTGGGGATTTTTAGAGTATAAGGGTAAGACCACGGAAGAGCGCTCTTTTGGGGAAACACCTAACTCTCCGATACTTTTTTAACGCTAAATATTGCAACTGCGAACACTAAATACACCTTCGTATTGTGCGGGTGTGGTTACGTCGCCATCTTGTCTAGATTAAATAACGCCAGTGGCGTACCGCATAAATTATTAACTTGCTATTAATCTTATATTTTTTTCCTTCTTTGTGTACGACTATATATATGGGTACGAACGAATACGCTTCGTAGAATTAACTTACGATGTAAGTGGATATATTTAAATTGTGCTCTGTTCCTTCTTCTTTATGGTGTGTTATTAAATATAACGTTTTGTAGGTTACTTGTGTCTCTCTCTCTCTTTATTGTATTTATTGCTCCTTTCATTTGTTACGGTTGATTGTTGCGTCTGTTTCTTTAGTTCGGAAGCAGGTTTGTATCCACGCATTAGGACTATGGCGCCCTCGGATTAAATCAAGACAGTTCTGAAGAAGCGGTGGATCCTTTTCTCACCCACGCCCTACTCTTCGGCTGCCGGCAAAACTTACTTTTCTTCAATTAACCGTAGCAAAATTTATGTGTTGATGTAATTGTTTAGAACAAATTTTAATAAGAAAAACAGTAAAACGCAAAAAAAATTGGGTTTGATTCCAATTGTCGTATTTTTTATTAATAAAATTATTATCGATGTTATTATTAACACAGTTTTTATGAAATGTTTAATCTTGTTTAAAAATGTTAAATTTACTTTACAAAATTGTATTACCTATAATGATAATAAAGTTAATAAAAAAATTCTGCAATCGAAATCGAACCCTAGTAGGCCGCTTAATAAATGAAAATCCATGCGGTTAATAAACAAAATTGTACAAAAAATAAATTAATGACTGATTTTTTTAGTAAAATACGCTTTGTATATTTATAATTATTACGTCAATTTGTTTTATTTATTTATCCAACATAATATAATGTTATATTGTATTTGAATTGTGCCAGAAAAAAGATATACGATAATTTTTAATTTAGCTTAGTAAATGCCTATGTCAACTTTTCCATGGGACACACGGTATACTACGGCAGAACATTAAAAAAATTAATTACGTCTTTGCTACGTAAATAAAACAAATTTCCTCACAAAATTTTTTAAAGGTTCTAGAAAACTGTTGTAAATTTGAATGTAACTAATTCCAAAAATAGTTTGGTCGGGGTAAGGTTTGAGACTGACTTAAGGTCCCCTTCAAACCTACTCCAACCGACAGTCCATAAAGAGAGGAATCTAACGGTAATACTCACGACCATTAAGTTGAACCCCTCAACCTTCCAGGGTCAAAAAATTAGAATTGGAACTAATGGTGTAGTTTTTTTTTATCTTAAAAATACAGGTCTGCGAAATGCTCATTAAATTAATCATATAATAACTGTCTTGAGCTTTTTCGGTTTCAATGACGACGAATCTTTGTGTTGGAAAACGGTGTTGATTGGTAGGTTACAGTTATTACAGCAGTGGACAGATGTGCGTCCCGTAGAACAGGGTGTGCTCCTTTGTTATTTTAGTTTTTTAGTCCTGGGGGGTCAATGTCAATGGGTCCGACTTAAGGGTCGGGAGTACCACCGTTAGATTCCTCTCTTTAAGGAATATCGATTGGTATAATTTACATTAAATTTGGCGGTCCTCCTTAAAACGTATTTCAACCAAAGGTTTTTTTTTAATTCTGCATCTAATTGGGATTCTAATTAAAAAAAATAGTTTGAAATGTGTTACCTTTTGATCAATATTTTGGATTTTCATAGTCAATCAGAAAACGGAATTTTTCTAAGAAATATGCACTTTAAGAAATATTTCAAATAATGCCATTCTGATTATTAGAAAAGTTTTTTTTCTTTTGTCTCATAAAATTAGGTGGTGGAGGAAAATCAAACATTATTTTTTTCAAATGCCAATTTCCGTTTAACTCAACAAAATTAAACGCGTAAGGATTTGTTGGAAAGATTTTTCCTAAATCGTTTGCAAAAAAAAACTTTGTCTGAATCACTATTTTAGCATCAGCTAGGGGGCGCTATATGTTGTTACAACAATTATTGCCCATTATCATGACAAATTTAAATGAGACGATATCTTTTCATTTACATAGTTCGATCGACAATGAAATTTCCAAACAGTTAAAGCAAACCGCAAATTTGTATCTATAAAACAAGTACCATTAGCTTGACAGTTATGTCGTATTTTTGAAACTTATAATGAAAAAGCTTTCAAATCATAAATTATAATGTTTTAGTGAAAATTCTCAAAAATTAAATTTTGAGTCTCTGGAATGGCCAGTAGGTAGCGCAGCAGCCGTTCATACGCAGAAAGTTATCAATCTCTTACCAAGACCATATTGAAATTATTTGTGATTCATCAAGCAAAAGATAGTTGATATCATCACCTCATGGATTGTTGCCATGTGCTCAGGTTAATCAAAATATAATATTTGTAGAAATCAGTAGTATGTAAGATACCGGGTGTAAACTTTTCAACATTGCGAAAAAGATGAGATTTTTACCGCAATATTTCAAATTATTTCCAGCCGAATAAAACAGAAGCCAGTGATAATTGCAGGATTACAAACGGCTACTACGTACACGTGTTTCCCTTTATTTAAGGCTCATCAGTGTAGGGTAGCTCGAACGTAGTTTACAAAAATCACCGGAATACGCTACAGTATTTACGGTGATTTTTGTAGACTAGGTTTGAGCTACTCTATTCTGATGACTCTTAAATAAGACGAAACACGTGTATGTAGGTAGCGTTCTTAATTCTAAAATTATCTATAGCTACCGTTTTAATCGGTTGGCAAGAATTTGAAATATCGCGGTAAGAATACGCTTAGTTTTTTTGGAATATTAAAAAGTTCACAGCGGGCATTTTACAGATTGCTACAAATATTTATTACATTGTCTGATTCATCTTTTTTGAGATGTGTTTTCTCAATTTTTTAACACCATATAGCAGGGGGGAGGGAATGTTGATCGAGCGATTTTAGTTTCAAACGTGATTTTCTTTCTTCGCTCAACACCAACACTCCCTCCCCCCTTTCACATGATATTAATAAATTGAGAAAACTCGCCCACAAATAATAATAATAATACACACAATAATATTAATACACACAAATAATTTCAATGGAGCCTTGGTCTTGGGAAGAGATTGACAATTTTCTGCGTATAAACGGCAATTGCGTGACTTGGTGGCCATTCCAAAAACTCTAAGTGTAATATTTGACATAACGTCTTGAGTATTTTCACTAAAATATTATAATTTATAATTAGAAAATTTTTTCACTACAGGTTTCGAAAATACGACATGGCCGTCAAGCGTTTAATTTTGTCAAACGGGAGTTATTGGTATTAAAATAAATATTAAATGACTTTCCCCTACCATATAATTTCATGAGGCAGTGCAAAATACTTCAAACAGAAAAAATTGCAAATTTTTTAATAATCAGAATGGCTTTATTTGAAATATCACTTAACGTGCATATTTCCTAAAAAAATCCCGTTTTCTGATTGGTATGAGATTTGCGCCACTTGGGGGTCATTTGTTAAACTCAAAAATAATTTTCATCAATTTTTCTTGACCAATTTCCAATAAATTTTTTTTTCTGCAAGTTGTAGGACCGATGGTTACCGAGATATGGCCGGCGTCCATTATTAGTTGGTCACCCTGTACATGTTTATATTCATCTCACAACCAAAAGTCTTTTAACATCATAATTACAATTTAAGGTTTTCAAAATATTGTTTTGTGTGTACGCTAAATCTATACAAAAATAAAACATCTTTGTCACTATGTGGATTTACGTAATAGTAACACGTATTAATCAGAAACAACTTCCGCAAAAAAATACGAAAACTTCGAGAGATTCATAAACGAATTTTCAATTAAATTAAAGTTCTTTCGAATCAACAAAATTGCAGTTCTTAATGTGAATCTGCACGATAAATATAAGAAAATGTCTCTATATATTAAATAAAATACTTGAAGTCGGTAGGTTATATTAGAAATAGGGTGTTATAAGGATTTATTTTATTACAAATAACTTAAATGTGACAAATCTTAAAGAATAAACTCGAACTAAGTTAACGACCAACTTTAAAAATTCCCAACGTTCAGTTTTCCGCAAACAAAGAAAATATATATATGCGCAATTTATTGCAATTCCGATAGTATTTACTATGACTATGATTCTGTTTTCCTGAACAAAATATTGGATACGGTAAATAAATGTTCCATGTAATGTATTAAGACAAAGAGAGGCATCGTATGAGTTTGCCAACAACTTGATTTATACATTCCTATTTAGAAAACTATTCAAATAAATTACACGATCTTATGGTATTAAAAATATTTTCTGCTAGTATTTACTAAAACGTGCTCTTTTTATGCGTAATCCGCCTCTTTATATTACAGTTTAATGAACCGTTACTAAACATTTATTAAGATGCCATCACAACATCGATATGCAAATATTAATTTATTATTATTGATTTCGTCATATATGTTCAGTATGTTCTATTGCAATACATTCTTTCGGTGAAAATTGATTGTATCATGAGATTTCAACCATCATCATCCATCATATATCAATTGTTGTCGTCAAGAGATGGGATTTAGGCGATTACTTTACATGCGGATCTTTGCATTGAAAGGAGGCATCACAAACAAATTTTTGTTTTCTACTTTTATTATCAAATAATTTTTTAGTCAAAACTTTTGGTTATAGTTTAATTAAAAAATAATTCACCCAGCTTGCTTAATGTTTAAAAACAGAATGCATAAATTAAACTACTATTGGTTTCAAGAAGCAAGAAACTTTAGTTTAGAAATAATTAAAAAACGGACTATTTTTATCGGTTTTTATGCACATATTTTACATGTAAGGCGAGTTTCAAATCGTGTAACCTCATTTAGTTTGGCTTAAAATCTATCAAATTTTAAACAATAATGCATCCATTCTATATGAACGAGATGTAAATTACAATTTTTAAAAGTGTTTCAAAAATATCGCATTTTAACAGGGATTGTTGGCACGATATAAAAATACCGTAGTTACTGCCTCTCAACTTATAGGAATGAATTCCTATCTCCCGTTGCCGTGTGTAATTGATTGAAACCAAATGATGTATTCTTTTCTCCTTTCTCCTCTACCTTTGGAAGAAAGGTTTAATAATATTAATCATAATAATAAAAATAATAAATGAAACGCCAATAATAAATTAGTAAATGTAGTAATTCTGAAATTATTTTCAATAATAGAAAGTAAAAACTGGTTTTTAAGTAATAATATTTATTCTAAAACACTTGCTTCCACGCGTGTGGCATTTATATTACTTCTATAACAAGTAACATAATGAATATGCTTAACAAACTGATTACTAGACTACCATGACTTTTGAAACTGTCCGAGTCATATGTAAATGCAGTTGAATGTAGTCCTAGATGCTTTACGACAAGTGTTAATCTAAATTTAAAAAATAATGTGGAAAAACTCATCTGAACCAGATATGGTCGTAAAGAATATATGGTGTGTTACTCGATTAGAATGATAACTCAATGTACCTGCTCACTAACTACTGAAATCTTCTTAGAGAATCTTCTTGAGTAAAATGTAAATGTAGGGGAGAGGCTGGAACAGTGGCCAGTCAGGTACAGTGGTCACTTTTAAATATTTGTTTTATTTTGATGCGTACAGGCCCGCCACCTAGTCGAAACGTTAATAATTTTAGTCACAACGGTCGCTTATTACGATTCACACGTGTATAATTTTTTTCAAGAGTATTTTGAAAATTAATTTGTTTAAAGGTAGAAAAAATTGGTAAGTTTAAACACCTTTTATGCCTATAACAACATACATATTAAATGTTTTGTAAGTTTCGTGGTGTATTGTATAGTATTTAACACATGCATATCATGCGAATTACGATCTATCTATAAAGTAGAAAGTTTTAGGTTATGTTTTCATAAACAATGTGCTTTTGGTACAGTGGCCACAAACGCATATAGAAACAGTGGCCACTGGTTTATTTTGCAAGTGGCTACTGTTTCTTTCTACAACAGATAATGGGGTAGACATTTTTATTTCATACAATATAAATTTTAAATTGTAATATGCCACGTCCAGCGCCGAAAAATCCCGGTATTGGCAAAACTTCTGACAGCGATGTGAGAAGATGGATTATTTTAAAAGGCTGCTGCTTTAAAATACGATATTCCACGGACTACGTTCAGAAGATGTATTAAAAAGTGCCAATAAAAATAATATAAATTGAACCTCGGATGTTCTTGAAGGAGCTTCCAGATTGACACTACATTATCGTGTAAATCAAATTTTTTGTATAGATGAAGAACAAGAACTCAGTAGTTACCTGCAGACTATGACCAAGCTTTATCACGGTCTTAATCCAAAAAGTGCTAGAAAACTAGCTTACGATTTGGCGACTGCTAACAAGAAAAAAATACCTACTTTATGGGAAAACAACAAAATTGCTGGCAAGTTTTGGTTCACAAGTTTTATGAAACGAAACGCAAAATTATCACTACAATCAGCAGAAGCTACTTCACTAGGTAGAGCGACGGGGTTTAATCGACCAGCCGTTGCAAAATTTTTTAGTAATCTTAAAACGATTTACAAGATACAGGGAAAGTAAATAGCCAAAAAAGGACAAAAGCAAGTAGGTTATATAGTTTCCAATGAAAGGGGCACTTTGGTAACAATGTGTAATGCCATAAATGCTATTGGTAATTCGATACCGTCGTTTTTAGTGTTCTTTAGGAAATTTTTCAAAGATTATATGATTAAAATTGCACCACCAGGCACTCAGGGTTCCGTTACACCTTCTGGATGGATGACAGCAGAATTGTTTGAACAATGGATGATACATTTTATAACATATGCTAAGCCTACAGAAGCGTTTCCTATTTTACTCATTATGGACAACCATGAAAGTTACGTTTTTTTAGCATCTATTTAGTTAGCAAAGGAAAATAATATAATTTTGTTAACGATGCCGCCACATGCTAGTCATCGCCTTCAACCGCTTGATAAAGCTGTATTTGGTCCTTTGAAGAAATATTATTTGCACGAGTGTGAAAAATGGTTATTGAAGAATCCAGGAAAGAGGATAACAATATACGAAATAGCAGAGATTTTGAAAGACGCTTGTCCACTTGCTTTCTGTTCCAAAAATATAGTATCAGCATTTCAAGTTACTGGGGTGTTTCCATTCAACGATGACATTTTTAACGACGACGATTTTATGGCCGCAACAGTAACAGATGAGCCAAATGATCGAAAACAACAAGAACCAAACAATTTAAATGCCAGTGAACTACCAAAAATTGACATTTAGGCCCCTTCAACATCACGTTGTCAAGATAAAATAACAGAAACGCATCCATCTGAAGTTACACCCGAAAAAAAGATTGTTTGTTTTGAAACAGTAGCAACTGCCAAGGAAACAACTGCAAGTCGATTAATTTCGCCTGTGTTACTGCAACCATACCCTAAAGCACCCTCAATGCCATTAAAGAAACAACGAAAGAAGAAGATTACTGAAGTTCTGACTGATACACCAATTTATAAAAGAATAGAAGCGGAAACAGCAGAAAGAATAGCAAAGCAGAAGAGAGTTAAGAAAACCAAGACAACGGTAAAGAGAAAAATTGATAGTCCAGTTCAGTCTAATACAAAGAAAAAGAAGTCGATATCCAGTGATAGCAGTAACAGTGATATTGAATTGTCTGATGTTGCAGATTCCGATGATGTTAGCCTATTTTCAGAATTAGATGAAATTTCTGACCAGGTCATAACCCCGCGAATGGTGGAGGTGGATTCATTTGTTCTGGTGAGATTTGATACCAAAAACCTCGAAGTTTTATGTAGCACAAGTTACAGAAGATTTTTTTTCGGATCAAGAATATAATGTAAATTTTCTACGACGACATGGAATAAATTTTTTATATCCTACACTTAAAGATTTTGCCACGATAACAAAAAAAGACATAGTCCTCATTTTGCCCCAACCAATAAACACTGGTGCAACAAAACGAACAGCAAATTTGTTTACTTTTAAAATGGATTTATCAACTTATAATGTTTGTTAAGGTTTAATATTTTTTATTTGTTTTTATAACTTTTTTGATAATAAAATATGAGAATTACAAATAATGACCACTGTGGCCATTGTACCAACTGGTTAGGTACAGTGGCTACATTTTTTGGCGGATATTCAGTCAGATATATTGATTTTTATTAATGTTATCATGAATGTACTCTAAACGTGGCCACTGTACCAGCCTCTCCCCTACTACACCTTGTGTTGTACAAAAGAAAAAATAAATTCTTTTTGTTAAAAATTTTTGGAAATCTAAAATTTAAGGCAACAACTGTAAGTTTGTGATTGTCTTACATCAGGCTTGGAGTTCAACTGATGTATGTCAAATAAATTTAACATTTAAAATTTTAAAACGCTAGTATCTGGTACTGTGGTTTCACATACAGTTATGTATGCAGGAGTATGTTTCTTCTGAGAATTTCAGTATATTTACTAACTAATAATAATTTATTATGGGTATATTTTTTGTAGCTTATTTAAGTGCAAGTTCTTTAATTTAGAAAATTTTACCTGTTAATATTAAATAGATTAACAAACGCACTGCTTAGTTACATTTTTCTTAGATATTTATTCTCTCGTCAGCAGATTTCTGTGTATATATTCACTGAATAATAATTCATCAAATCTATCGATAGATTTTGTCAACTTATTGTGAAACGGTAGTTCGATGTGTCCAGGGAAAGAGGTATGGTAGAACCTTGACTCGCCCAAACTTAAAACGGAGAAATCCAGTATATGGCTCCGTCCATTCCGACAAAAAATGTGTTACAGGTGGCGTGCCTCAAGGCATGGTACTCGGTCCACTGCTATTTACTCTTCGCGCATCTAATAAATCTATGTTACAAATCGATTTAAATCTTATAACCCGCCGGAATAATCAGTGTTCACTGCCCGTAAATCGCGACAAGGCTACAAGAACGTAAAACAAGTATATACACTTGGAAACCATAACATAATTTAAGTCGAAATACAAAAGCGACATTTAGAGTATGGAGACTTCATTATCTGAAAGATTTACATATGCTTAACAGGGTACAACAAGCAGTGAAAATTGGCCTGCTGGATTTAAATATAAGCCCTACAAGGAAGTATTAATAATTGTGTTTTTTATTAAATTAAAAAGACGTTATGGTAGAGTGGATGTAATTCAGGTGTTAAAATAACACACAATCAAGGACCAAGTAGTACGTCAAAATTGTTGGAATTACTAATTAATTTCTGACTAAGAAGACATAACTTCTAACTCAATAATTTTGAATCTCCTTTTGACAAAACGTTTTGTTAAACAACACATTTGAAAATTGAAACAAAGTTAGAAATTATAGTAGTTAACAGTAGATTATAAGCTTAAAGATAATAATAATAATAGTAATTTAATAATATACTTCGTATAGGATTTATAGATAAGTAACTTCGTTAATGTTTAATTTTAATACTAATTGATTCTTTAAACTAACACCACTGATTACACTTTATTCAGACATTTTTTTCATATTAATTTAGGACTAACCGTTACAATAACTGAGATAAATATTGAAATTAATAATTTGCAATTATAATTATACATTTTACATCTGATTTTCTTTAGAATCAGATGGAAATAAATTTTTTACTTTGAAATAACTGATTGGAAATTAATGATCAGCATGATAGTTATCATAGATTCCAAATTTTTTCGATCTGACAGACATACGGACAAAATAGTTTTAATATAAATTAAGAGATGCTTTTTTAGTGGTACATGTCAGTGACAATTAAAGTTTATTATCTAAAAATCTCTTAACTCTCAATTATACTTGAAAAATTAAAAATTATATTCCTCAATTTTATAGAACAACAGAAAATAATAATACAAATTAAGTGCTGTCAATAAAACTTGTTAAAAAATATAACATTTATTGTTTCTAATAAATAAAAGTTTTAGTTAAGTTTCTCACTGTGTAATTAACGGTCTTGGATAAAATCTGCATTTTTTTTAATGAATGTAACGATTATTTTTAATGAGTATAATAGTACTTTTTATGCGACAATTTAAAATAAATTTGTTGATAAACAACTAACATAATTGATGTTTAAATAGAGTACACTTTAAATTTTAAGTAGAATGATTTGCAAAATATATTTTGCGTTTAGAGCAAGTTTTAATAATTCAGTCCCGTTTTAATATATACTAGTAAAATACTCCCTGTATTTATGTTTGAACTGTCAACGAACTTTAAAACTAATAATTCATAAACAATTTTTTAATTGTCGTAAACATAGTATATCTTAAACATTGGACAAATTGATTGTAAACACTATTTAGTAAAATAATAATTAAAATTTGAAAACATTTGGTTCACACACCTGCCAAACAATAACTATTATATGATTAGATTAAATTAAAAAAGAACTTCAGTTTTTTTTTAATAATTTACTCTAATGATAAATATATACAATACCAATGAACAGTTATATTTTGTTTAAAAAATAGCGTTATATGTTTACTAAGAATGATCAATGAACACAAAAAAAAACAATTAGTATAAACCACTTAGAAGAGCATTCATACGTTCTTTTGTTTGCTGAAATTTTTTAAAATTTTTTTTAAATTATTACAATTAAGTATACTTTATTCATAAGAAATAAAGGCGTTTACCATTATCTAAAACATTATTTAATGTATTTTAATAAGTAAATATTAACATTAATAGTTATTTATGTATCAAGGCACTAAAGTTAGATTTTTCAAGACGAATGTGTTTTAGTTGCAGAGGCGATAGCCGAGGCAAATAAAACACGTGAGAACTTTAGTGCCGAGGTACATATTATATTTTTTCCGAAATCTCAAAGTTTGAACAAAATTGACAATTTTATAACGTTCTTTAAGTAGCAAATGTAATCAACTGTTTTCTCCTTTACGTCAAATGTTCTCACTACGCATGCGCGGTTTTAAAATTTACATACATTTTACACATCTCTACCGGCTAAAATGTGAACTTAAAAATCGTCGTATAATGAATTACTTTAGTGCCGATTTTATTTACTTTACTGCCGAGTTTTTGTAGTTTATTGACAATTTCGGAAAAATATATAGTTCATAGGAAGTAAAAAATCTTTTCCGCATACAATTTTGTTATAACAAATTTGAGACAAACTTGAATGTTTAGGTTACGAGAATTGTAAATTAATCGGTCAAACTATATTAATGACTAAATATTAAATTATTATTGGGTGATGCGCGAAATATCGATTTAAATAAAATCTTAAGAACAATTTAAGGTTTGGTCGATCACCCAATAATAATTTAATCTTTAGTCATTAAATGTTTAGGTTAAAATTCTAATAAAATAAATTTTATGTCGGAATTCACAAATTTTCTATTGTAAAATAATGGAATCGTCATTTTTTGTGTTTCTCTTTAGTTTATCGTTTACAGTCTAAATGCAAAATGAATCTCGAGAGCCGTAATTAGGAAAGAATACATACATATCCATTTTGATAGGAAAGGAAAGCTAGCTGAGATCTAATTATCTTTACAAAATAAAATTAATCTAACCTATTACTGCGGTTATTTACATTTTCTTAAACATGAACATAATTTTATAAAAACTACGAAACATTTCTGATTCAAAATACAAAATATATCAATTCATTTATTTCTTGGTACCCATTCAGAGCCAAAATTTAATTTAATATTTACGATTAATAAACTATCTACTTTTAGCATATTATATTTAAAAAAATAATGCAAACTTAATAACAAATTAGTGTGTCTTTAAAGAAAATACAAATTCGGTGCTCGTGTCAACGTCATTAGTTTACATTAAACATCAAAGCGGTCTATTATATGAGTGTAGGGCTTTATTAGAAGTAGGTTCGCAATCGAGTCTCATAACAAAGTCAATTTGCGAAAAGCTTAATTTAGATATTTCAATTACAAAAATTGATTGAGGTATTAGTTCTGTAACACATGTGGTTAAGTAGCTATTAAGTCGAGTTTCACTGAATTTTCTGCATATTTTGCATATGTAGGTAGTTCTATCGACAGTAACAGTAAGGACTAAATATTCAGTTTGACGAATATCATGCAAAATAATTTCTAATAGATTTATTGATATCAATGAAAACGAACTTATATATAATTGGTATGGTATTTTAAATTTTAAAACCCATTTTTTCCCACAAATTCGAGTTAGTACGTTATATTAAAACAAAAAAAAAATTATTTGTCCAATGGCCTTATTTTTATCGCTCTTATTTATAAGTGGCAGATCTGTTTAGAATTTGGGCATAATCTGTCAAATCAAAGCCGTTTACTTACATAGATTTTTGAAATCTTAGAATATTTACAAAAAAATTTTTTACACAATTTTTTTCCAAATAAAAGTTTGCATATTGAAAAACCCTTTTCTTCTAATTTTGAAAAATATCATTAAATAGAATAAATACATTTCGAATTCAAATATCTACAAAAATGAACGCTGTACCATTGCTCTCATTTTTAAAACGAATGTCCAAACCATCTAACAAGTAACGAAACATTTTTATTTTCTTTTGTGTGGTTTTATTTAATCTTTGATTATATTAAGGTAATATTCCGCCCAGATTTTCCCGGGACAGTCCCGAATATTCACCCCATTTCCCGAATAATTTTGAAACGAATTTTTTGTCTCGAATTATACCGAAAATTAGACAAAAATTGTGGAATTTAAATATTTTTTTTATTCATCTAAAAAATATTAGGTATGCATTAAAAAATAAGAGAAAGTGTGCATTTAATGCAGAAGTACAGAAAGAATTTCCATTTATTAAAAAGAACTATAACAGAGTCTCATGTAAGATGCAATGTCAGTTCATCAAATTTTTCAATAAATTATAGACGTGCAGACATGAATCTTCATATTAAAACTGATATTATAATATTGGTTCATTTCAATTTTAACTGATGCCTTTAGCCATAAGGAGCTAAAAATGTCTGCAGCTTTGCAGAAACAGATTTGGCAATGGTCTTGGATTACTCACAGATGAGATGGTTAGCATTGCTTACCGCTGTCTATGGAGTACTGTAATTCACCGCTGAAGTCTTATTTTTTGTCACAAGAAAAGTGTGTTGAACTTATTTTAAAATTTTTTCAAAATTCTTTGGCAGAAACTAGGCAATATTTCATTCATGTTTCACCTACTACGTGTCACCAAGTTGTTGAAGCAATAGAAAAGCAAACAGCGTCTGTGTTCGAGGTGATAGCCGTCATTGACGCTCTCAAAACTTCATCAATAGCAAGATTGAAGATACATTTATATCTGCAAATTTAAAGGCTCGCCTGGACAAGCTTGAAGAGGATGGAGCAAAAACCCTTGAATTTCAAGAAGCAATTTTTTCTTTTACGAGATTGCTCTTTCGTACTTAACTAAATGGGCAGAAAAAGATATTAACGACCTTTAAGCATTCAGATGGATGACATTAAATAAAATCCCTTCATGCACTGACATTGAAGGAGTATTGAATTTAATTAAGAAGATAGCTCCTCATGTTGATTTATTAGATACGAATTTGTATGAAAAATGTATGTTAAAAAATATATGAATATGGCTAAAATGATAGAATGGAATCAACATAATACTAGTGCTGTTTAGAAATGGATTGAAATGACAAAACATTGTAATAAAAACTCTACTCTAACATCAAATATTTTTTTGCCGTCCTGGTACCAATGCTGCCACAGAAAGAACATGAATACCAACTAAAAGTAGACACTCCAAAAAGAATATTAATTACTAAAGTGAACATTGACGATGAATTAACAAAAAGGTTTATTCTCTTTTGTATTCTCCATTTTTAGGTTTAATTTTAATATTAAATGGTAAGTTTATATGTTATTATATTTTTTTCTTTAGTATTAGACGATAACTATTAAAGCATATTATTAGAACAATAAATTATGTTTATCAGTTATTAATTCTAGTAACGTTCGTGTTTTTTTTTCTATTTAGTACTAACATTTTGGCAATAATTCCAATTTATCACTAATCGTAAGTTCTCATGTCAAATTCAAACGGTGTGTATATTTCAAATTTATTGTTTTCAATATTTTGTTTTATAATTGTTATTTCTTGTTTGGCATATTTACGCAAGAATTAATAGTGATTATAATATCTAGGACTGGAACACTAACTGTAACTGAAAACTTTGGAATGAAAAGCAATTTTTACCACAATGTATTTCAATAAATGTCTTGATTATATTGCACTCGAACCAACAAATAAATAAAAATAAACTACGTTATGCAAAGCATTAAATACATTACGTACTTTTATTTTTAACTCTACTAAATTATATTTTTAACTTTTTTGACCTACTATTACTAATCGATGAACTTAAGAGAGTTTAATTAAACGTCACTGGTAACTAATTATTGATTAAGCATTGAAAAGGCCCTTGCATATGGTTTATATTGTGACGTCAGGCAATAACTTTTTAAAAAATTTGAGTACATGTTTGTAATATACCTGCATAACACGCATATTTCGATATGAACAATCTGTATGGTTTGAGCATGCTTTATCCACCGGTATACAAGACGAACCAAATGGAATTGTTTTTACAAATTGAAATAGTATAGTAAAATAAAATTAAGCAAAAGACTTTTTTTTAAATGCATACCCAGTCTTAAATACATTTTTAAATTTATACAGGTTGTCTAGAAACTTTCAGTCTGCTCTAAAGTGGCCTGGCTGCCCGTCCCTAAACATGATTCATGATACCTCAGAAACTATTACTCAGATATTTAATAATTCAGAAATATTTTTTGCTCACATTAACTTTAGCTCACCTTTACTATTAGAACTAATGCTGTTTAGATTTGGGTCTGAAAGCCATTGTTGATTGGAATTTCTTTCGAACGTTTTGCTTACTTGAGTGGTTAGCTTTTTCAGAAGTCCTATCATCTCCGATGTCTGGCGTTAGCAAAAGGTTTGGAAGAAATTCTATTCAAAGACATTTCTTTAAATCCAAATTTAGGCAACAATAGTTCACAAACAGCCCCCGAAAGCTTAAACCGTTTTACCTTTAGGTCAAGATAATTTTTATTTAATGGCAACTTCAAGAATAGTAGTTATACATTAAAAGTTATTAAACAAAACGTTGTTGGAAATTTAATTATTTTTAATTGTAAAAACAATAAAATTTATTTATGAACAATACGTTTCATTTTTGAACTGGAAAAATTTTAAAATTTAAATATTGAATAAATATTCTAGGGGTTATTTTTGGTCTGTTGTAAGGATATTTGTTGTTGATTATTGAAAAACCCCTTTGTTTAGAAGATTTATTTATTTATTCGTACGGTACATTTTAAATATTGTATTGTGATGTAGGTAAGTGTTATGTATGGTGCTCTAAAAGATCAGTATATCAGCAATACTGGATTGGTTCGTCTTGGCAAAGTATTTGCTTTAAGGTTTAGGAAAACCACTAAAACCTATACATGTAAGCTGTAAATTGCACACAAATTGCAATTGCAAATTTTGCACACAAATTGCAATTGCAAATTTTGCACACAAATTGCATTTGTCAAAAACTATTTTCTTGTTTATTTTTCTACCCAATGCAATACGCTCGTAGCTCAGTTTGTCCGCGCGTGCAACTATAAAGTAGTAACTAAATTTCACGGCTGATATGATATTATAATTACGGTTCGAATCCTGTTTTTTTAAATTTTTTTTGAATTCAATTAAGTTTTGTTGTTTATCTTTACAAACGTTTGTTTATGCTTTTATTGTGTATTTTACAATTTAATTAACTTGATAGTTCATAAAACAAGCTGAATTGTATTTAAAGAAAATTTAAAAAAGAGTATTTTTAGGATTCGAACCGTAGTATAATATTATATCAGTCGTGCAATTTACTTACTACTTTATAGTCGCACGTGCGACCAACTGAGCTACTGGCTGTATTGCATCGTATCAGCGTCTAACAAGAACATAAACGATAAAGTTTGAACAAAATTAAAAATCTTATTTTCCAACCTTACAAAAGTATCTTTTTTTTTACTATTTACGTCGAATTGTTCCTTATTACACCAGCTATGTTATTCGGCGCTTAAATTTAGATAATGAAGTACTAGAGATAATATTTAGAAAAAACCGATTTTGCATGTATTTTCTCTATATCCCACTTGGCTGTGGAAATCTTGTATATCGATAGACTTCTGTGGTAGAAGTCACATACTTGCTGCTTTTGCAGTTTCAATTAAATCATGCGGTGTGCTTTCAATATCCGACTGCAAAAATGATTTCTGGTTAACTCCTTTAATTTTTTGTAAACGAAATTTGAGGTTATTTTAAAGAATATTATATTGGTAAAAATTTCTTGTTTTTTCCAATATAGTTTTTTTTTATGGAATTTACTATGTTACGGTTTATTTGTAAACAAGTTATAAATTAATGAGAAGTGTTGAAAATCTGGCCGACAGCTGTTACTCGCGGAGGGGTCGTGGATGTACTTATTAGATTGAAGGTTTTCACACTGCAAAAGAAAAGAAGGGTGCTACCTAGTTGAATGTGTAGGAAATATTCTAGAGCAACTAAGAGCTTCTAACCCAGAAACAACCGTAGACTAGTATAGTTTTGTCTAACGACTAGATCATAATTAAGTAACATAGACATACATATGATGTAAACAGAAATACAATACAAATTATTTCACTAATAAATAAGTTGAACTATTTGTTACCGTAAGAAAGTATATGAACTGCCAAAATATTTAATAGCCGCGACGGTATCTACGCCTGCGGTAGGACATGTCCGTAAAAATTTCTAATTACATCACATAATTGAACTCAATTCAATTGTGACGTACGAGTACGTGTCACAGATACTAACGTTAACTTTAAACAACAAAAACGTAGAGCACCAGTACTCGACAACGAATTCAAATTATTAGGACAAAGCTCAATCAAATAAAACGAAATTTTCGAAAGATCTTTCAAAATTACATACATTGATCGAGTATCAAAGCGCAACAAGTTAGATAAATTTACGTCGAACTACGGGACAAACGAGGGTACGTATAAATTAATAAGATCAAACATGCAATTTTCCAACTTATCTGATTTGCTATTAAAGTCATCCAACAGTAACTTCGGCAGATTCATTATTTCCATACGGGCCAAAGGTAAGATGATAGAAAACAAGAACAAAGACGTCTGGATATGGATGGCCCGATCAACCCCAAACGATACACAGAAGGTCACCGAGTTATCTTTGAGAAACCCCTTTACGACAGATAAAGCAACCAATGGAGTGACCAATTTTTAGTGATCAGTCTTCAGAGTATTGATAACTAATCATATTCCACGGCTTCAAACAGTAGATAATTATTTAGTAGCCATAAACCAGTATCCCAGACGAAGTTCTAGACGTGGTGACAAAATAATGGTCAAAAAAAGAATTTACAAACATAAATATAAGAAAAAATGTTACTTACAACGCAAAAAGTGCCATCAGTTTATCTTCTCGTTATTAATGGGAGTTCTTCATTAAGTTAACCTACTAGCAATTAACTATTAATTTATCTGGATCCCCAAACTGGATGTTTAAAAGTACGACACCTTTGTACGTCCACTTTTAAGTAGAGAAATGACGTTTATCGCAACGCTAGCGAAGACACGAATCAAAAATAAAACAGTAGAGCCAACGGCAAATTGTAAAATTTGAAATCTGCACTTGACAAGATTTCTAACAATATGTATGCATTTTGGTTGCATACTCACAAGTGAATTTTCTGCTTGAAAAATTATTTTTATAATACTAACAGTATATTCTGGTTCCGTAATAAGAAAAACCGTTACAACTAGTTTCGCCTTTTTAATTAACGAAAGTAATCTTCAAAAAACTTAAAATTACAATAATTGATTATAATTTAAAATATTAATGGCACTTATATTTTAAATGTTAACTAATTATATAAATATATAAGCACCTAATATTTTACACAATTTAAATAAATCAAGGACTATTGCAAAACCAGTAAATTAGTAAATAAGAAATAGTGTTTAAGATGTAAAAAATTTCTGATAAATATTCTGAAGAAGGAAATGTCTCCATAATTGATATTGCATTCCCACGCTGGATAGCTATTCCAATCCTTTGATAAAGATATGACCGTGAGCGGTGTTTTACAGATGGTCCATGATTAGTTTCCCAAGTTTATTTACGAATGTTAAAGCTTCTTCGGCCCATGGTCTCATAGTCTCAACAACAAAAGGTAGAAATTGAAAATTAGACTCATTCATTGGCAAATATTTTTTTCTCTTGGCTGTGGCTGCACTTTTTACTGCAGACCCCGCTGTTGTTGCCGATTCATTTAACCGTGATGGAGCTAATGTGTCAGTGCAACTTGCATCCCACACTAGACATTGTCCTTTTTCCCAAGGAATAAGGGTTAATACATCAACTCGTTTGCCATCCGATCTTGAGAGTCCTATCGGTTCCAAGTGACAAGGAATTTTCGCAGAAGCAAGCGAATGACTGATGATGTTGTTTAGCTCTTGATGACGTGAGTATCGTTCAGTGCTTCTTGAACAACTAAGGCCATAATGTACGTATTCATCAACGTCCTCGCCACAAACACAAATATGAGATTTGCATAGTTTTGCCCCAATGCGTAGTCCGATTGATATTCGAAAGGTGTTATTGTCCAAAAGTGTTCCAACAGTAAAAGACGGAAGAGCATTTACCATGAATTCGATTCTGTTTTCTGTAGAGCTAAAAAATGGCTTTCTGACTTGGCGAGGTTGTGTTGAGCTTATTTAGGCTAAAGCAAATAAGAAGGCTATCCCAGCTTTCTTGTAAGAAAGGAAAAGTGGGCACGTTAAGATTCTTTGTTTAAAAATTTCATTCTATTAGACCTTCGTCGTGATATCTTATCTTTGGCTTGTCGGTATCTTTAAGATTCAATATCGTATTGACAAGTTTGGAAACATTATACACAGACGAGAGGAATGCTGGAAGTGAAATATTCACAATTTTTCTTATTCCTATTCCACCGTAATGAACAGGAGAGATGCCAGTGACAATTGGTTTGGGGTTAATTGACAATTTAAAATTTGTTTAAGGGTTTTCTTTATCTTAAAATCCAAATCCGTAAGGATGTCCGTGTACATCCACAATGGACATGTGCGTAATAGGTAGGTCAATTTTGGAACACCAAAGCAGTTTTTAAGCAGATAATAAGCGATATGGTAATTGTCAAGATCTAAGATTCTTTTAAAGAGAACTGATATTTCTTTTTGTTCCAAACGTGATTGATACTGCTATTGCTTATTGGGGCTCCTGTAGAGAAAGTTCTTTAGTTACTATTATTCCTCGCGATGCATTTTTAAAGGTTGATACAATTTTTGTATTCATTTCACCGCAAAAGAAAAGTTCGCATTTTGATGTATTCATAAATAATCCAATACTTTCAGATCCTTCCTTTAGAGAAATGAAATCCTGTAAGTCAGTTTTGGGATCTCCAGCAAGAAGGCCGTCATCAAGATAAAAGGAGATGAATTCGGAAGTTAGCTTGCTGATGATGTGGTGAATTGATATGCAGAAAAGCATTGGCCCAGCTGGATCGCCTTGTTGGCATCCAGATAATGAGGGAATAGTAAAGTTTCCAAAAGATAAAATGGTTGGTAGAAAGTAGGCTTGCCAGAGAAAAGCAAAAATGCCTGTTACCATCGTTTTAACTGCATGTACCATGGCATCACGGTTGATTGTATTGAAGACGTTCTTGAAATCGATTTTTAGGACAATTTTGTTAGTTGTTTTGTTGTTTTCTAAAAACGTTCTTGTTGAATGAACCGCAGTTTCGGATCCTGCTTTTGTAGAAAAGCCAAGTTGTCTTGGTCGAAGGTAATCTCCTATTTGTTGACAAATCGAAAAACATGCTATTTTTGCCACCAAGCGGCGAAGTGTCATTCCGACTGCTATTGGGCGAATTCCACCGTCTTTTTTTCTAAGTGCGCATAAGTTAGTTCCATGAAATGGTTGATAAATGTTATCATTAATTTTGCCTAAAAGTGGGAAGTTGCAGAAGTTAGTTAGTGACGTGAGCAGTCGTTTAGCAGCATTGCCATTTCCAGGATATATCAAATCTTTGATATGATGCGGTCGCAGGCCATCTAAGCTAGAGCTGGATCCGTTGGGGAAACTTAAAATTACATCTCTGACTTCCTTCTCAGTCACGGATAAAGTTTCTTCGTCTGCGGGTGGACTAGGATGGCAAAGTGGCCGGGATGGAGGAGGGGGTTTGCTTAGCAGATCATCGTAGGTATTCTTATTTTGAGGAGCTACGGAATCATTTGAAGAAAGAAGTTTTACAGCACCATTGATATCACCTTCTCCGACTTTTGATTTTATTCTTCTACTTAACCTTGAATTATTTGATTTGATTGTTGTGGAGCTAGTGGTGTTCCATTTATATTTGCTTTCGATAATGTAGCAAGGGATTTGCTCTTTTTCGTTTTTGGGGAACACGAAGACAAAAAATTATTTTAATTTTAAATTTTCTAAAGATGACTTTCCTTAATTAAAAAGTCAAGCCTATTCAATTACATAAAAAAAATATTGGAAAAGACAAGAATTTTTTTATTAATATAATATAATTTTTCTACTCTTGTATTGTAATTCATATATTAGAGTTTTACAATCTGTACTCTAATTAAATTCATTACGATACAAATTTTTATTACGATACAAATTTTTATTGTGATTCAGATTTAGAACCAATAGAAATAATTGTCAAATGTTCCATGAGTAGGATACAAATTCAGAACCAATAGAAATACACCCTTGTCTATTGCACTTATCGACTGGTGCTGTGGCTAAAAGTCAAACATAAATTTAGCAAATTTTGAAATGCTTATTGCATTATATACTATTATCTTATAGGTGTAGTTTTTAGGTATATTATGCCATTTTTTTCGGTAAAAGAAATCAAATTTCACTCACAAGAAAAATAAAGCTGTCAGTTCTACTCACAACTGAGTAAATCTGACATCTGTCAGTTGAAATTAAAAATTGTAATTTTGATTGAAAATAGATACTAGGAGAACATTTGTTAAAGGATATTTATACAAAATTATTAACATTTTTGTGTTGAACATTTTAAACAGTTACTACATTAATAATGCAGTTATGACTAATACATTTTTAATTCTTATAAATTTTAACATTAACGGTACAGTTCGTGTTGTTAAAGTACACTTCTTTATTAGCACAAAAAGCTACTTCTTTGTTTTGTTCCACAATCGCGATCTTATGATTAACATTTGTAGAACTGCTATTCCCATCTCCACAAATTTCTTCCTCTACATATCCTTTAACGACAGCATTACTCTTCCAGCCACCGAATCGTTTTAGAGTTCTTACATCGGCACCATAGTCAGACAACAAGTAGCAGCCGATCTCCGAAACGCGTGTCCGGTATACATTTCGGTTTTTTTTTAACTATCAATTGTGGCATCTTTCCAAAACTGTTAATGCCAATGGGTTGTATCGTACATTTTCCATTTTGGCAAAAAAATAATCTTCCTGTGTTTATTTTGTCTGGGCATAAATTGATATGTTTCCGAAGTAAATTAATAGGATTCATTCCAAATCCAAATAATTGAATTTAAAAAGAGAAAGGGAAGACGGAAAGAAGAGAAATGGTGGTGGGGAAAGAAAAAATAGAGAAAGTGGACAATTACAGGTACCTAGGTTATAACATTAGGTATGATAATAAAGATGAAGACCATATAAGAGAACTCGGACAGAAAGGAAACAAAATAGTAGGACAAGTTTGGGGGATAGGTGAAAGGGCATTTGGGAAGGATTTAGAGAAAAGACGATATATTTTGGACAAAATTGTTAAAAGTGTGATGTTATATGGAACAGAGATTTGTGGATGGAAGGAATGGGAACTATTAGAAAGGACACAGGAGAAATATTGGAAGTGGACGTTAGAGCTGGATAAGGAGACACCTGGTTATATAGTGGAAGAAGAAATGAAATTAGAAAAAATACTGATAGAAACTGAAAAGAGAGCGTTAAGATTCGAAGAAAGGATGGAAAACAGGAAGAACAATGAACTTTTACATGAATGATGGATAGAAGTGGAGGCACAGAAAGTTAGTTACAGGGAAGATGAAAGCAGAAAATATTATGAAAGGTGTGGATATGCGAGAGAGGAGATACGAAGTTTGAGGCAGGAAGGAAGATATATGGAAAAGGAAATAATAACGAGAGATAAAGACACGCAAATTCAAGAAAGAAGAGCAAGAATAAAATAAAGAAAATACAACGAGAAATATGAACAATTAATAATGGGAAGAGTGCCAAAATACATAATGGAGGGGAAATCGCTGAAAGAAAAAAAAATGATTGCAAGGTTTAGAACAGGAAATGAAGAAAGGGAGAATAAATACTGGTTGGAGGATGAAGAGAGGATATGTAGATTGTGTGGGGATGGATGGGAAAGCACAACGCACGTGAAATAAGGATGTAGTGAGTTAAGAGAAGAAAAACAATTATAGCAAGGTTTATAACAGGAAATGAAGAAAGGGAGAGTAAGAGAATAAATACTGGTTGGAGGATGAAGAGAGGATATAAATATTGTGTGGGGATGGATGGGAAAGCATAATGCACATGAAAGAAGGATTTATTTATTTAATCGTATGGTACATTTTATATATTGTATTGTGATCTAAGTGTTATGTATGGTGCCCCAGAAGATCAGTATAAACCTGTACAGTGTAGTGACGAAACCGTGTGCAATTGTGGATTGGTTCGTCTTGGCAAAGCATTTACTTCAAGGTTTAGGAAAACCACTAAAACCTCAACATGCCAACCCTTACCCACCTTAGTATTCACATGTAATAATATTAATTAAGTGTGTAATATGATTGTGTTTTGTGAAATTGTGTTGTACATTTTTTCCTAATTATCCGGGAGGGTCTTGATGACCAGGTCCGGAAACCAAAGTGGTGATTCTCAGGAACAACATGTTTTTCTTGTTGTCCATGGAGTACTGTAAGGTACTGATCACCTTCCATATTTTATATTTGCACTAAAAACCCCTAAAAAAACACACACAAGAAAAAAAAACACTAAAGAAGGATGTAGTGAGTTAAGAGAAGAGGAAACGAAGTGGGGGGTGCTATTGGGCGAGAAAGGAGCGGGAGTACAATGGATGAAGGTAGTGATGGAGAGAAGAAAAAGATGGATGAGAGGAAAAGAAAGGTAATGAAGATAAAGGGATAAAGATGAAGGAAAAGAAGATTTTGTTAAAGGAAAGAAGATGAAAGATGTTTAGAAAAGAAGATGTAGGAGAATTAATTTTGTTAAATAAGAATATTGTTAGTTTGGTAGTTAGAAAATGTATGGTTTTAGGTTTATATTTGTATAGAAAACCGAATTCTTTTGTTAATTGTATAAATGACAAAATAAATAACATTCATTCATTCATTCATTCCAAATCCAACGGACACATAGAAAAAGACCGTTTCTTATGGGTCTTGGTGTAAGGAACATGGATCAGGAGAAAATCGTCTTTATCTTCTACATTAGTCGTTAGAATACACATTTTTAATTATTCATCACACCTACAGCCACCAGCAATTGCGACAACAGCCACAAGCTACACACAATATGCAAAAATTTAATACTTTATTGACATACGTCAAAATGTATACTTACTTTTACTAATAAAAACGTGTCATCAGACGTGTTAAGAAGAAACCTATCGATTTCATCTCTTGAAAAAGTCAATGATTTTTTTGCTTCGTATCCAACATGTTTCTGTTTCAAGAGTGCAGTTAATTTGCAGTGATTCTCTATGTCCACATTTACATGTAAATTTAGCGCAGCTTTTGGCATTAAGTACTTTGCTCAAAGAAAAGACGACTTATATGTTTGTGACTATAAAATACAACATGTATTATTGCATAACATACCTATACAGTACATGTGTTACCTTTTGAACAAAATATGCCAATAAAACCTCTTCCTTATTGACATTCAAAGAGTTCTCCCCTTTCCACTTGACAAGTACATTATATTCTTTCTAGTAGGTATGTTTTGACTTTACCGGAAGCAAACTGGAATATGCGGCTTTCACGTCCAATTGGATATTTTTTGGAAGAAACTCCATCTTTGTTAATTTTGAGAAAATTGAGGAAAACAATAAGACTGTTCGCTTCATAACTATAGCAACCACAGTTCACTACGAAAACTGATACATAGAACCATGCTAATGTTACAGGCGGATATTTACTTGAATTTCTTGGATTTTTTTTACAATGCACCTGTAAAATTTTTTTTTTACGACTACCATAATGATAAATAGAATAGTATATACTATTTTTGCCACTACTAGCCAAATTTAAGCCAAAAATAAAAAATTAACATTTTTCTTGTAAAAATCAAGTAGCACAGGAATGCAAATAAATCAAAAAGGATTAAAAGCTACATACGTTGATAAACCAACTGCAACTGATTCACTAAACACTTGTGTGGTATATTTCACCTTCATTTTCTGAAAATATGTAATATGTAAATTAGTTGATTTAGGAACCAATCGCAGCGGTTTAGATTTGTCTGACATGTAGAAATTTTTAATGTCTTTTGAAGATGCTTTTTTGTTATTAAAGATTATATCGTATTTAATCAAGTTATTTTGCACCAACTTAAATAAATAGGGGACATCGAAGAAATAATAGATTTTCTTATCGTTTACGAGAAGGTATGGTTTTCCGGTGATACATCTATTCTTTTAATTAGGTGTCAAAATTTTACTACTGCCCTAACATTGGCACCGCATTGTAGTTGTAGCTTTTCTATGCAGTCTAATACTATCGACTTTAATTTGTCACCTTTCTATATCGTATTTGTAAAGATGTAGCACAAGGGTTGTTTAAATTTTTTATATATAACTCCAACCATGATCACGTAGCAGTTTGAGCTGGCAAAAAATTTTAAACGTACTTTAAAATTAACATTTTGGGGCTCGTAAAATATAATTTTAGTGAAAATTGTTTGTATTTCTCTGTATATCTCCTGCTTCTTAGTGGTTTATTTTTTAAGTCCACTTGGGCTATCACAATTTGTGCTCTGCTTTCGGGAAGTAATCGTTGGGAGATGTTAACTTCAATTGAAGTGCTCTCTTTTCACGTTGCAATTTAAGAATGTTCCTCCGTAATTTTCTTTACCTAAGAGTATTTGAGCTGCAAGCTTGAGTAGTTTTGGTATAGCTAGAGATGTTAACGGGCATTTATTGCTTCGCCAATATACCTTGCATCATTTTAATATTAGGTTTCAGAAATTGACACTTGTAATTCATTTAGGAATGGCAAGTGTTCACCACATACTCGTTAAGTTTTTAGAGTCGAAATTTTTATGCAACAGATCGGACCTTCCAGATTCTGTTAACCATTCAAAACACGCAATAATTGTCCACTTCACAGCTAGTAGTGGAAAAACAAAATTTTATATTTGAGCATTATTACTTATTAGTTGTCAAATTTTCTAAATTTATGTTTGACCTTTAGCCATGATACCAGTAGATTAGTCCAATAGAGAACGTTATATTTTTATGAATGTATCCTACTGATGAAACATTTGATATTTATGTAATGTCGCACTTCTATTGGTTCTGAATTTGTATCGTAATAAATGTGTCGTAATGAATTTCATTAGAGTACAGATTGTAAAACTCGAATAAATGAAGTACGATATAGTAGTAAAAATGATGTATACAACATGATTTATTTAATTATACCAAAGTGTATTAATAATACTTGTTTAAAAAAAAAGCGTATTTACTACTTGAAAAGTGGAATGCACATTCGTGTGTCTATACGAATCATAATGAAAGACATTGCGACATCCATATCGTGCAAACTACGAACGTATTTACTAAAACCATTCCTATGTTTATCTACAAAATATCAACATATACAAGTAGGATGCAATGAAGTTTGAGTACATGTTGAATGAAGTTTCTAGTTTAATTCGATAATCCTGGTGTGTTGTTTCGTTTTAGGGTTGTGGCTCTGTATAACTGGTAAATTCAAACAAATTGAGGTTTCAGATTTCTAATTTTGAAATTCTCTTATTCCGATTGTGTTTGTTCTGTTTTATTTGTTTGCATGATGCGGAGCAATTTTGCTCTAGTCTGTTTTTATTAAAAATAGATTTTATGCAATCTCGTTCTCTTTATACGTGTGTTGATACTTAATTTATGCGCGTGCTATTTTTTTATGCTATTAAAACTATCAACGTACTTATTTATTTAGCGTTAATTTCATTATAGATTCTAATCCCGTTGGTATCTCTTAGCGCAAGAAAAAAGCTTGGTCACGTTACTTTTCATAATAAATTACTTTTATCGGAATTAATAGGCGGATTCGGGAAATTATGTGTGTTGATGAATATCGTCGGATTGTAAGTGCATATTCGTATACATGTGCGTGTTTTTTCGCGTACCCTATTCGGATATAATTTAAAAAATGAAATTATGACTGGGAAAAAAATACGTCTGTTCGTTTTGTGTTAACTTATCTTCCGAAAATAAATTTAATTACATGTTTGGTTCGATTTCATTTAAATTTTAGAATTTAAAAATTACGTATAATAAATTTAATTTTTTCCCCGTATGAAATAAGATTTTTAAAAATGTAAATAAGAACATGTGCTCTAAAGATACTTATATTTCTAATGGGAAATGACACTTGCAACAATAACTTAGCTCAAAAGTGAAGAACGTTAATTACTGCATGATCTCTTGGCCTAAAGGTATGTTCTTCTGGTTCAAACAGCTAAGGTTATAGACCGTGATTGTACGAGTTGGAGATGGTAAAATTAGAAGACTTATTTGAACTATAGGTACCGTTGTTCGTTTCCAAACTTCTCACCCTGAATAACTTGTTGCTTAAGGAGAATATGGTTTTGAGGAAAACCGCTGTTTATTAAATTTTAGATACTATCACAGCCGCCTCTGTATACAAGGTGACACAGGAAAGAGGGTACACTCAATATCTTTTTTCTATTGAAGATAAAAATTTGAAACTTGGGGCGTTTGGACCTTTTGAGTTTAATGGGATAAAAATGATTTTTGTGTCACTTCCGGTCGAACCGGAAGTGACCCAAATTTTGGATTTTTAAACAAGACACCCGATATTTTTGATATTTTCGGAATCAGCGGATCATTTTACACATGATTTGACTATATTTGAAAAATGTTTCGCAAAAAAAAATTTTTTAAATTAATTTTTAGGAAAGAAAATTAAACGCCGCCTATGGTCAAAACCCATTAAGAACCTTCTAGTTATTCCTAGAAAAATTAGAAACCGCATTTTTTAGCACGTGAATTAAGTTATACCTCTTTAAAGTTTCCTAAATCACTTTTATCAAATTTACTCAATTTTTTCAAATGTAAACATGCCGGATACATCAGACAGGAGTGATTTTTTTCCAATTTTTGATACCAAATTTTTCAAAATCGGCCGAGAAATAACATCACAGTAAAAAGAAATAAAAAAATCTAAGGTATGCAATCATCATAAAATATTTCCTAGAAAGAATAGCAACCTTAGGATTGTAAATTCTTTTTAGAAAATATTCTGTGGCTCTGAAAAGAACTGTTTTGTGTTAGCGTAAACCGTTTACAGCAATTGTTCGAAGTGACCACCATTTTGAACAAGACATTCCCTGACTCTTCTGATATTGTTTTCTGCTACTCCTTCCAACATTTCTGGAGTGACGGCGTTAAATGCATTTAAAATGCGTTCTTCCAATTCAGCAAGATTAAAAACTGGTGTAGCATAAACAATACCCTTGATGTAACCCCACAGATAAAAGTCAAGAGGAGTGAGATCTGGGGATCGTGCTGGCCAACGCACTGGCCCATGAGTAGAGATGACATTCTCTCCAAAACTTTCCAACAAATGCTGCGTGACGTCTCTAGAATTATGGGGCGGAGCACCATCTTGTTGAAAAAACATTTGGGCAACAACCGTAAAGGCAGGTTATCCAGTGCTCCCTGGATTTGGTTTTGTAAGAAACTCAAATACCGAACTCCAGTCAGCGTGGCTTGAAATAAAATCGGACCGATAATTCGGTTTCCAAGAATCCCCGCCCAAACATTGACTCCAAATCTTTCTTGAAATCAACCAAGTCTAATAATGCGCCTATTGTTTTGTAACCAATACCTGCAATTCTGCCGATTAAACATTGCATTATTACAAAACCTGGATTTATCCGTGAACAGAATTTTTTTCATAAAATCGTTATCGTTATGCTTGTTTAGTAGAAGCCAAGTACAATAAACCCGTCTTCTGTTTTCATCACCATCGTACAAATGCTGGTGTAAATTGTACTTAGACGAGCGATAATTATGCTTCTTCAGAATTCGACGCACAGTTTCTCTTGACGCATCTACTTCCAAAACAATCTCTATTAACGACGCCGTAACATTTATATTAACAAACGCGAACACGTTAATTTCCAAATCTTTACAACCAACAAAGCAATCTTCCCTTTGTTGTCATTTTAAATTGTATTTTTTTTACTGTAATGTTATTTCTCGGCCGATTTTTAAAAATTTTGTGTCAAAAAATTGGAAAAAAATCGTCTTTACTCCTGTGTGATGTACCCGGCATGTTTACATTTGAAAAAATGGGCATAACTACAAGGTTCTTAATGAGTTTTGACCATAGGCGGCGTTTAATTTTTTTTCCTAAAAATTAATTTAAAAAATATTTTTTGGCAAAAATTTTTTTTCAAAAATAGTCAAATTGTATGTAGATGATTCGCTGATTCCAAAAATGTCAAAAAATACCGGGTGTCCTATTTAAAAATCCAAAATTCGGGTTACTTTCGGTTTAACCGAAAGTGACACGAAAATCATTTTTATCCCATTAAACTCAAAAGGTCGTCTTTAGTAAACGCTCCAAATTTCAAATTTTTATCTTCAATAGGAAAAAAGATATTGACTGTACCCGCTTTCCTGTGTCACCTAGTATACCATCTCAAAATGGATTTGTGTAAAATATTTCCCAAGCACGTTTATGGTGAATTTTCTAAAAAAAGATTTAAAAATACATCTGTAAATTGTGAAAGACAAAAACAATTTTTATTAGTGCATATTTTTCTTTAATAATTTAAATTAATTTTGTATGCGGATTTTTCTTTTAATATGCCATTACTTCTATTAAAATGGTGTACCTGTAGGGGTGAAATAAAAATTCATTACAATTATTTTGATAGTTATACGAGTTACGAACAAAAATACTTAAAAAAAAAACTTATCGATCAACATCACGTTGCGAAAATCACTCTACACTCATTAGTAGCGCCGTAACTTACCGTTAAGTGCTTCAACTGCTATGTAGGCACCACGGGTTTGATTTCAGGTGTTAACTTCAAATTTACCGACCCTGCCCTCTCGTAAGGTAAAGGCAAACCAGCGGGAGTATTCCTTAGGTAATCTCTCTATTTAACCATTCGAAAAAGGCTTTAACCAGTAGGTCCCATGTATATGCGTTTAATGTCACGCAACGTACGTAGAAGTGTGCAATGTTCTGTGACGAGTTTTGAGTTTGAAAAGCTTTTTTTGCACCTATGCAGCCCCATGTGTTGATTGTCGCTCTGGCAAAGTTTAACATTCATAACAACTTGACCAGGCTTCCACGGACGCCTACCTGTAAGTTAACGTACCAGCAGCCACTACCCTGGTCGACAGAGCTCAGCAGTTAGTATGCCCACCACGGCTTGTTTGTTGACAACCCGTAGTTGTCAAATCTTGGATTGGACAGTACTAGATTCAATCTGGAAACAGATTCAGCCATTACCCGGCCGGCCGACAGAAGGCCACTTACCCTAAGTCCAGTACAATTACTCCGTAGTTAGTTGGTAACTCAAGGACGCGACGATGCATCAGCTACAGTAGGCCGTTTATCACAGTAAATTGGGCCTAAAGTTACAAGCACATTCGGCAACGCAGAGTGCTAACCTAAGACATAATCTCACACGCATGAGCAACAACTAAAAACTACTGTGATAGGTGTCATGGGAGAGTTGTTGTAATAGCCTGAACGTCAGTAAGCTGTCAAGTAACTCCTACCAGTAAGTCCCCGATAAATCTCCTTCTCCAGTATTGCACGCAAGCCATGGTGGCCATTCAGTGATCGACCGCCAGGTGCACCACAATCAGACTAATCAAGTCTATCTACAGTATTTGCGGGCACCGTCAACGGTAATGTGCCAAGATGTCGCAGAGCTGTGGGGATGATAAGAAACTGGATGTTTTATTGGCTGTATCTGAAAATCCCCATTTACCAACCAGGCAATTAGCGGCCAATCTCAATATGTCGCAATCTTCGGTTGTCTCAATTTTAAAAAATAAAAAATATAAACCCTATAAGGTACATCTTGTACACGAGTTGGTAGAGGACGATTTTGATAGAAGACTTCAATTTTGTGAGGAAATGCCAAATATTTGCAATAATAATGAAAATGTTGTCAACAATATTATTTTTTCTGACGAAGCTAAGTTTTACCTTAATGGTGAAATAAACAGACATAACTGCAGATAATGGTCATCGAAAAATTTTCATTGGGTTTTAGAACATCATGCGCAGTATCCTCATGTTAATGTTTTGGGCAGGAATTGTGGGGGGTTATATTATAGGTCCCTTTTTTGTCGATGACAATTTAACTTTGGATATGTATTTACAGTTATTGCAAACATGTATAAGGGTATACCCACCTTAGTATTAATATGTAATAATATTAATTAAGTGTGTAAACATTAAAGAAGGTAAATAAGAGCATAAAATAATGGAAAATTCACTTTTGACCAAATTTATCCCCATGAAAACAATGGACACCTCCCAAACAACAAGATGGCGCCCCACCACACTATGGTGCAAATGTTCGTCAATATCTAAATAATGTGTTTTCAAACAGACCGATTGGGAGAAGAGAAAACTCCGTTTGCCGGATTTAAGCCCTTTTTTTTCTGTAGGGATACGTAAAAAACAAAGTTCACAAAGATGGGCCCAATAACATAGAAGATTTAGTAATTAGAATTACTAGAACGATGGAAGAAATTCTCCGTGAATTCTTAGAAAATTTTCTTCGTGGTTTTTTGTCAAATTTATTTATTTATTTATATTTTATACACCGGCACATAATTGCCCAATATAGTTACATACATTTAAGTATAATTTCAAAATTCATTAGTATAAACTAAGTACCGTGTGAAAACAGTTTGAAATGACTATACGGTTAAAAAAATTTATGGTGCTACTATTTGGCAAAGCTAAGTCTTTTAATTCTTTTAAATTACAATTAAAAATATCGGCATTATTACTAATATTTAATTCGTTGAATTGTCACATGATTCTAAGAATGACAGAGTGGTAACTGAAATCTCTATTCTTACATTCTATACTAAATAATTTATAGCGACGAGTGGTACGTGAAGGAACATTGAAACTTATTTGCTGTAACAATTCAGGACAATCAACAATACAATTAACAATTTTAAACAAAAAAACTATATCGCAGAAACCACGTCTATCAGTTAAAGAGCTTAGATTTAGCTTATTCAGAGCAAAACTATAATCACCATTAATATGTCGATGACCTAGCTTATATTCTAAATATCGTAACAATTTCTTTTGAACACGGTCAATGAAATCAACTAACGTGGAAGAATAAGGACACCATATAACAGAACAATACTCTAAAATGGGACGGACTAACGAACAGTACAACGATTTAACAGTATTTACATCTCTAAATTGACTGGTATTTCTTATAATAAAGCCTAGCATTCTGTTTGACTTTGCAACTATATGGGTTCTAAAAGACATATCTTTCTTGAAAGTTACACCGAGATCATTGACCTTATCAACTATTTTTAAAGACTGGCCAAATAAACTATAGTTGATATCAAACTCTGATTGCTTTCTTGAAAACGAAATTACAAAACATTTGCTAAGATTAAGTTCTATTTTGTTGGTTTTACATTTTTCTAGATTAATTAGATCTTGCTGCAATAACACCATATCAGAGACACACCGAATAACTTTAAACATTTTTAAATCATCTGCAAATAGTAGTAGTAAACTGTTCAATAAAAGAAATCTTATGTCATTTATAAAAATATTAAATAATAAAGGTCCGAAATGTGATCCTTGTGGGACTCCTGAAGAGGCCAGGAAGAGTTCTGAGAGGTAAGAAGGAGATATCTTTACAGCCAACCAACGATCACGAAGATAATCAGCAAGCCAGTTCAAAAGCGGGTCACCAACCCCATACAATCTCAGTTTATGTACCAGAAGATCATAATCTACACTATCATGGAGGACAATTTGAACATTTGATTCACTAGATGTATGTGTATGTTTGTATTTATTTATGCTTTACTTGTTTTTGATAATGTTTTTGTTTAATTTAGTTATTAATTTCTTTCTAACAATAACATTTTCACCGACACTTTTATTACAAATAAATTTTTCATAAAATTAAAATATTAAACTCACTCGCCTTTGTTTATCGCATCGCTTTTGTTTATCATGGCTGTATCGTTTACGAATCGGAAATTAATTAATTGTACATACTTAAACTTTAACCGGCATTTCCTCGAAGAAATTTAATACTACCGAAAAAAATTTTATATCATTATAAAGAGAAAAAAATTCTCTATTCAATAGTAGTACAACATTAAAAGGTTGCCATTTAAAAAAATATCCCGTAAAGTTATAACTCAAAAACAATTTTAAAAGAAAGTAATTTTGTGACTTCAGAGGACGACGACTATACATCAATACACGTTTGTAGTTTCTATGATAGTACCATTAGATCTAAAGTGCTGATTAAAAGACTTTTGTGGATTAAACATATATTCTTCTCATGACAGCACAATTCACAGTGTCAATTCTTATATTAACATCAGTGCGAGCTGATTTATGTTTATGATGGAATTGCACAAATTACTCTGTTGTAAAATAAACCACAAAGGCAAAGTAGTGTACTAAAGCAAAGTAAGTCGAATAGAAAATTATCTACATTCAAATGCTTCCTTCTGTGAAAACTTTAAATTAAGTAATAAAATACTGTATAAAATACTACAAGAAAGCTCATTCATATGTATATTTTTATACATAGTTTGATGTCATTTTAGTTTATTGTGTTTCTAAGCATCAAAGTTTTTTAGTGACCAACTTGTTATGAGGAGGAGCGCGTGTTAAGCTTTTAAAGCTTTCGGCAATTGTGGGTTAACATTGTTGAATAAAATTAATTGGATGAAACCGCGAGAAAGTCTTTGGACTTTAAACAATTCTGTAATTGCAGTTGTCATAATAATTTAAGTTTTTTATTAATTTTTTTTCAAACTTACAGTTATTATTAAGAAATTTGCATAGCAGGGGGTTAACTGTACTCAGATGAGTTACTGTCGCAATCCGGATATCAAAATCAAGTTGCATGTCAGGGCCAAATCCTTTTAGCATACTGGAAGTGTCTGCAAAATGAGAAAAATTCGACAACTTAGTTTTCAAATTATTGACAAAACTTAATCAAACTGGTTTCTATTGAAAAATGAAACAAACTCTACATAAAGTTTTTAAACACAAGCAAATGGCAATTGTCATCATAATAAAAATATACTAAACTAGATTTAATTGGCAACAAAGTGGTTGACACGCCGTTTTAGTTTTTAATTTCGTAAATAAAATCAGTTAAATATAAAACAGTAAAATTTTAAATGCTGCACAGGGTGGCCATAATTTGATGATTTCTTAGGGGAAGAATAGTTTCTGTTAGAAAACATCTTCAGTGCTCGATGTTAAAATAAATTTGAATGGTGAAAACCGCATTGCGAATATGTTATCGTTTTCGAGATATTCGTCAAAAAATATCTATACTTTCAAATGGCTATAACTTATTTATAAGTGCAAATATTGAGATAGGATAAAAACGTTCTTGATGCACTTTTCTATAAGGAATCCAATTATGACATTAAATTTTTATAGCGCTCAAAGGTTGGAAGTTATGAACTAAACTTAAGTTTTTTAAACAGCAATCATAGCAGGCTGTGGTTTATAAAAATAACAATTATTTTCCACTTTTCAAAAATACAGGGTGTTTCCTAAGTATTCTAAAATATTATATGGGGCGTTTTGTTACTCAATTTTAAGACGAAAAGTTCATATAAACATGTGTGATAAGTCTTGTCGTTAATGAGATACAGGGTGTTAAATTGTTTATAATAAATCAGCTCTGATTGTATTTGAAATTAATTTTTCCTGGTGACGCTACTGGTTTTCGAAAAACATGCTTATTCTAAGTGGCCTTTGAATAACGTGGTTCATACATGATGGAGCTCCTCCACATTTTTCAGTCGATTGTTCGCGAGTTTTTAAATAACGTTTTTCCAGACCATTGATCGGACGAGGATCTCCACACCCGTGGCCCCCTAGATCACCGGGACATAATCCTCTGGATTATTGTGTGTGGGGATATTTAAAATCGCTCATTTATACAACCCCCGATATTAAACGTACAAGATCTTCAAAATCGTATCATACAAGGTTGTAATGTTATTCGTAACAATCCTGGTATCTTCGAACGTATTCGGCAATCAATTAGACATCGAGCAGATGCTTGCATTTTAGCTGCAGGTGGACATTTGGAGCACATGCTCTGAAATATACTATTTTTCCTTTATGTTTAACACATGTTGTTGCTTTTAATAAAATAATAAAACACCCTGTATCTCATTAACGACAAGACTTATCACACATGTTTATATGAACTTTTCGTCTTAAAATTGAGTGACGAAGCGCCCCATATAATATTTTAGATTACTTAGGAAACACCCTGTATATTCGGCCATTAGTGCGGCACGGGCGATATCTCGGAAAATATTGGGTTTAGAAAAAACTTTCTTAATGGAAGTTGTGCAGATCATTGAGGTGTTTTAAAATTATTTTTGTTTATACAGGGTGTTCCATAAAAAATGCGATATACGTAAGTTTGTGGGAAATCAAGAAAAACGTATTGTGAGAAAAATTGAATGTTCAGCTATGATTTCTGTATGAATATGAATGCATTTGAGTCTCAAGAAAAGGATCGCCAGGTGTAAATACGAAACTTCATATTCCTAACTGCAAAAGAAGAAGAAAAAAATTGGATGTATCGCTGTTTGGTGCAAAAGTTGAAATTTATCGGTTTCTGATACCTAAATGAGAACACGATGACGCACTAATTTGGGAAAATATTATATATTTCTCACAAACTAGAATAAAAATACATTATTTATACTCATATAAACAGAACCAAAAATCATTATTATTTAAAAAATTAACAAAAAGTTAACAGAATCAAATATGCACGGCATGCTCTTCTGCAAGACAGTCACACGCTTCACCATTATCCTCCTCTTCCTCCTCATTCCCTTCAGTATTTAGTAGTTCTTTATACCACACCAGGTCCTCATCCTCTTTCCATTGAGCACCAAATTGCTTTTCCAAAAGGTTTGCTAATGACTTTTTCTTCTTAGTGGGTATGCCCCTATGCGAAATAGGTTTTTCGGCCAAATCCGCCACGATGATATCCCTGGATTTTGGTTTTATAATTTTGGAAAATTTCTACTCCAGTCCGAAATCTAAAATGTTGAAAGCCATAGAACGTAACCTTTCCATTTCTTTTCTCAAACTGATAACTTTCGTATCTGAGATACCATTGATTTTTTAAGTTTTTTTCCAAGTTTTTGATATTATAAAGTTGCCAACCGATTTTATTAGTATAACTCAGTATTTTAACCCTCCCATGTTTTTTGTAAATATCTTCATATTCTGTTTTGGAGATTAGGGTAGGAATTTTCCTCAGTTCTTTTTCAACACGGCCGAAGACTCTGTCTGCCGGCAAAAAAGAATGTCCCCGAACAGGAAAAGTTAGGCAGATTTCTAAATCACTGGGGGCGATTTAAATTTCAACCAGTAATACAGAATATGAATTCTGTGTGAATTTAGATTTTGCCCCGCACAGTCATCGCAGAATAACCTAATGGTTGAAATATCGTCAAGGGAGAGACTATTCAAATGGCACACTAACGCAGAGCCTACTTTCACAGATCCTCTTCCGGCCTCATCTTCAGTCTAAGTATAGAACGTTGGTTCCTTGGCTTTAGAGTCAACCTAACAGAAAATGTATAAACTAACTTGGTGGGAGTAAAACGCATCGTTAATCGGGGTCCGTGGCAGAGGCTGAACTTGTTGCAAGTCGAAAGAGAAAGTTACTGAATTCGGAGGCGACTCTCGCAATAACTCGTAAAATACCGCAGCACTTTTTTTGTGCATTTTCAGTTCTACAGGACAACTGAACCAAATGTTATATTCGTTAAGGAATATGTTTCTGAACATATCGAACTTAGTCTGTTTAAATTCCGTTGCGCATTGGTTGATGTAAAGGCTAAATAACTTTGTCATATTTAAAGTGCAGTCTAAGTATACCCGTTTGGATTTAATTCTGTTGTAATGACTCTCTTTGGCTGGTAGCATTTCTATAAAATTTCTAATACTTTGCTTTTTCTCTTCGTGTTTTTCTGAAACTCGATCCCCGCCTTTACGTTCCTTGGGAACGTCACCCTGGTAACAAAACTTCGCCACGTGGAACTCGATCTTTGCTAATATTCAATGTCTTTAATAACATTGCTTGACATACTTGATATTTTTTCTTAGTAGTATGTTTGGGTAAAAAATAAGCAACAGAATTTCCGTTTTCCCGTTCCGGGGCTCGTACGGATAAAAAATGGCATAATTTAATGTCTTGGTTAATTTTATCATTTATTGCGTAGAAAGATTTCCGTAATATGTTTATGTCCGTTAAAGTTAACTTTGAACAATAATTTGTGGGACCTTTGTGGGTGCAAACCCACTTGAATTTAACCAACCGTCGATCACAGTCAACATACCTAGAGAAAAATGATAACTTAACGTTTTTGACATTACCTCTTTATAAAAGATATACATTACCTGTCTTTTTTGGCCTGTTCTCTCTTCGATATTTTTTGATGGCTCTTCCGTGATCCCTCATTGGTATCTTTCACAACAGTATTAGTCTCAGAATCCATTGTTATTAACAAAGTTTAATTCACAATACGCATACACAATGTCATAGATGAAAAACACACTATATTATAATAAGGTTATGCAAATACACGGGTTGAAGTTGATTTTTCTCCAAATTTTGGTTACCAACCTGAAGTTAGTTTTCTAATTAAGTACCTAGTTTTCATCATCGTTCGTTTATAGGAAAAATTGTGGCTTATTTCATCTATATTAACAATAGATGTCTCACAAATACGTAAAAGTGGATAAAATGATTTTATCGACTTTTGATCCCAAAACTGGATTTATCGCTTTTTGCTCCAAAACCTTAACTTCAACAATATTTTTAAGAGACATTTAGCGGGTTTTGCTCTCACGGATTCTTATAGAACTCAGAAAAATTGTATAGAAATTGGGTTCTGCACGCGAGCTCCACAATTTTGGGCCATCCGAAAAACAAACAAGTAAATACACGTATACGTACAAGTTTGAAGACGGTTAGTAGGACAGGAAAAAAGACAAGGTGAGTGGCAATCCTTCTGTTAACATTCCTAATCCGTTCCCTATTCGTATATTTATAATTTTGATTTATATACGTATTATACTTTCGTGTTTAAAATGTCGAAAAAATCTATTCAGAAACGTAGCGAAATCAAAGACCAATTGAGCAGTTTTAAGGAATTTCTTAATACGTATCACGAATCTCAAATTTTGCGATTAAAGTTAAGATTTAAATTAGCGAGTTCATTAATCGATAAATTTTACGAAATACAAACGGAAATCGAAGCAAAAGAAGAGGGAAAGAGGTTATCGATACGAAGGAAATACGTGCATTTGAAAACGAATTTTACGAAACTTTATCAATTGCCCAAACACACATAGACGTTGCTGATACCAGTTTATCTACGAGCGTGCCGCAAAATATCCAAAATTCTAATCAATCTGTTGTTGAACCTTTAATTAAATTACCTACTTTATCATTACCAACATTTTCTGGTAGTTACAGTGAATGGTGAAATTTCAAAGACACTTTTAACGCAATTATTCATAGAAATGAAAGTCTTACAAACGCACAAAAATTTTATTATCTACGTATTGCACTTAAAAATGATGCTTTGAAGACAATCGAAGCTATAGAGGTAACAGATGTCAATTATGAATTAGCTCTAGAATTACTCCGCGAACGATATGAAAATACAAAAGTAGTCGTAAATAATCACATTCGCGAAATTTTTGAATTTAGGACTTTGCCTAAATTGTTTAAAGCCCAAACATACTGTAAACGTTTGCAAAAACAAATATTTGTGTATGAAATGTAACAAAAGACATCATACGTTGTTGCTTCATGAGCGTGAAGAAACGAGTGAAGCGATAGTGACAAATCCTAGTGTTGTTGCAACAAGTAGTAATAAACAAACGGCACAAATAATTTTAGGTACGGCATGCGTAAATTGAAAAAATGTCGAGTTTTGTTAGATTGCGGATCAGTGTCGAATTTTATTACGGAAGATGTTTGTAAAGGTTTAGGATTAGAAAAACGTAAAATTAATACAATAGTAAACGGAATCGGTAGTGCTTCTGCACATGCTAATTATTGCGTCGACGTTACAATAAAATCGCGAATCGGTAGTTACGAAAAGAATCTCACTTGCATCGTATTAGACAATATTACAGACGACTTCCCTGTATGTAGTTTTGAAGATTTCCTTGACATCCCGAAAAATTTAAAATAGCCGATCCATCCTACGGGTATAGCGGTAATATAGATTGTCTGTTAGGAAGCGCTGTATTTTGGGAAATCTTAGAAAAGGAAAAAATACAATTAGGAAAGGAGAAACCCATACTTCAAAATTCAGCATTTGGCTGGATCGTTGCGGTTAGCATCACAAATTTACATTCATCAAACCAAAAGACTTATGCGTATTGTTCTTTGCATCATCAATTAGAAAGGTTTTGGGCCATAGAAGAAATCGAAATTCCGCTATTGACTTCAGATGAAGTTGCATGTGAGCAAATATTTAAGAAAACAACTAAATGACTAATTGACGGGCGGTTTTGTGTAAAGATTCCGTTCCGGGATAATGTACAAAATTTAGGAGCATCGCGTAAAATGGCGGTTAATAGATTCTTAGCTGTAGAAAGACGTTTAATTAAAAATAACGATTTAAGAAATGAATATAAAGCGTTTATGCGTGAATACGAAACTTTGGGTCATATGAAGGAAGTAAGCGGAACATTAAATCCGAGATTACACTACGAGGACATATTTAAAAATTCTTAGCCTACTATAGAACCAAACAAAATTTCAATGTCAAAATATTTTATTACTCAACATATTCTCCTCTTAATTGGATACATTTATTACAGCGAACCTGCAACGTCTCTAGACCTTTCAAAAAAAAATGTTTCTTCTTGCTCTGTAAACCAGACCTCCACAGCTTCTATTACCTCCTTGTTGGAAGCAAATGTACGACCTTTTAAACTTTTTTTCAGTTGAGGAAAGAGATGATAGTCGGACGGAGCCTAATCGGGTGAATAAGGGGGGTGTTCTAGTGATTCAAACCCTAAATCACGAATTTTTTGCATGGCAACATGAGATTTGTGTGCAGGGGCGTTGTCCTGCAAAAACAAAACACCTTTAGATAGCTTTACGCGTCTTTTCTCTTTAATATTTTCCCGTAGAGTGGTCAGTAATGTCGAATAGTAATGTCCAGTTATTGTTCTACCCTTATTCAAAAAATCAATCATGATTACTCCATGGCAATCCCAAAAAACTGAAGCAAGAACTTTTCCAGCAGATTTTTGGACACGAAACTTCTTAGGTCTTGGAGAACCAGAGTGTCGCCATTCCATCGATTGTTGCTTTGTTTCTGGATCGTAGAAATGTACCCAAGTCTCATCCATAGTAACAATTCGGTTTAAGAAATCTACATCGTTTTCAAATTGAGCACAGATCGAACGCGATGCTTCTACCCTTGCACGCTTTTGGTCAACATTCAAACATTTGGGGATCATGGGCATCGATATTGTCGGGGACTGACACAGAAACTGGCCTTCCTGATCGGTTATCATCTTCAATGGAAAATTTACCTCTTTTGAAACTTGCATTCCAATTTTTGACGATCCCATACGAAGGACATTAATCACCAAGGGTATTAAGCATATCTTCGTAAATCTGCTTATCTCTTAACGCTTTTAAACACAGGTACTTGATGATGGCTCGATACTCCAATTTTTCGATTTTCACAATTTTGGTGGACATCTTTTTTCATTTAATTTATTGCGTGACTCTGGTTTACTTTTTTGACGTCAAACTTTACACTGACACTTCTAATAAGTTATTGTTCGTTGCTATGGTAACGCAATATTTTGTTTATGCAAGGAACTGGTCTAGGCTAACTAGATATCAATACATCCTCGTACCTAAGAAAATCGGCAATTTTAACAACCATGATTTAACAAGATAATTTTTTTACTGTGTATGATTGTACAGCAAAGGAACAACAATTTAAAACCTTTGGAGTGTGGTTTGCCAATAGATAATTGCTCAGACGCGGTATATATAACAAATCATTGATTTATGAATTTATTAAACGAAGTTTTGTTAACATTAACACATGAGAAATAGTTCATTACAATTAATTAGAATCAACATCAAAATTTACTAATAATAATAATAAGTAATAATAGCATAAATTATGTTCTTAAAAACTATAGTAACTCTCACTACTCACTTTGTGTTCTCCGTTTTCATAGAATTCCAAGAGCGATTACCAATCTTATCTGTAGGTCTGCATACAATTAATTATTGTTTACTACAAATAATTGATAGGGTTTACCAGTAGCATACAATAGTCGTAAACAAAACAGGACAATAACTTAAACTTGTTCTTGAACACAATAATTCACAGCATCAATATTCATATAAAAATTCATCATCATTATCAAATATATGTACTAATATTTTGACCCCAAATGTTTTTTATTTATAAAAATTTAATTTTATGAAAATAAATGAAAAGTTTGATGATGATTACTAAACAAATATGTAAGACGAGCTATTTCACATTTTCTTTGAATGGGAACGTTTCGTTAACATTTAAATTTCTTTTAATAAAAATGATACTTTGATATTTTGTTTATTAATATTACGTACGTTCTGAACTATATTTATGTTGTGGCAGTCATTTATTTTAATTTATTACTATTTATATTATTATTGAAAGTTGTAACTCTCCTATGATATTGAACGTTTACTTACTTCACAAAATTTTGCAATACACGAGAGTAAATGAAAGCTATATAATTAAGATTATTATACCCAAATTAGGAAGCAAGTTCTCTTGAAACCTTTTAATAAACGTCTTTGGACAATAACACCAAAGTAAATGACAGTTTGTGGTTTAATTTAACATAAAAGGAAAGTATTCCGAATAAATTAATTTCCCAAGAGCAGTACCATATAATACGGCAATACAATACATATTGGATTACAAGGTTTGTAGTTTTGAATTTGTTGCAATAATGAATTTGTTTTTAAACAAATTTTGTCAATTTACATAATATTTTGTTTATAGGATGATAAATCATTGGTTTGTTTTTAAGCATAATCTTAAACATTGCACATTTTTATTTCCTTTGTATTGTTTAAATTTTTCATTTAATTTTTTAAAAAATTGTTTTAATTTTTTTTTTCCCTCTCTTATTGAGAATTTGTCAAACTGATTTTTCCGTATATATATTGATTTCCTGTTTACCCTTTTTGTAGGTTTCACCAATTGCTTATAATCTCTGTTTAAATATTCTTAACTGATTCGTATGGAGAATTCGTGGAATTTTAGCAATATTTTAAAAATTCTCTCAATTTGGATCTTATTTTTCTTATGATTAAGAACTCACATTTCACGTCTAAACATTAGGATTTCCCTAAATACCTAAATCTTCTGTTATTAACTTTTTTTTTGTTTCCGATTTTTTTTGCTTATATTTATATAGTTTTCGGTTTTTCAAATTTTTCGAGGACGTTATATAGCTGAGGCAAATTTCTTTTTGTATGAAACATATCTAAAATACAGTGTAGTGTATTGTAGGGATTCTCTTCATTGTTAAATTCATTGCCACTTCAAGTAAAAAAAATAAATATAAATCGGACTTTTCAAATTCACCATGTTAAACAGAATGCTTCAGATTTTCCGTGACACACGGTATGTCAGTAGTACAATTCTTCGATTATTTTTGTTTAAGTATGGTTTTTAATATTTTCTTATTTTTTATTAATTATGTACTTTCTTTAGTTTTATTTAATATTTCATTTTGTAAATTTTTATTGATAGTCTATTACTCAACTGGTTATTATATTTATGTATTATACTTTATTGTCATTACTGTTTTGCAGTAGCGAGTAATTTTAAAACCTACATGCACCGTGTTTCACTTCATTGGTGCTTATCAATGCAGAGTAGTTCAAATGTGACTACAAAAAAAACAATCACGGGTGAAACACGTTTTTTTCTAGAGAAACATTGATATAAGAAACATAAAATAAGTAATTGTTAGTCAAACCGTTTTTGGGCAGTTTTTGGTATGTACTATTCAGTTTTAATTTTAGTTTACTCTTTTTGTTTCTAATAGAAAAATTAATTAAATGAGTTAAATTAGTGTGGTCTAGATTTGGGTCTAAGGGCCATCATTGATTGGAATTTCTTCGTAACGATTTGCTAACAAGTGTAATCAGCTTCTTCAGAAGTTTTTCCATCTCCTATGTTGGATGTAAACGTATGAGGTCTGCTGCGCAGGTTGTATTTATATTGATTCAAAAGGGGCAGGGGCACGACACACGTGTGTTTCAAGCATTAAAGCTGTCGCTTAGATAGCGCTACGCTATGCACTTTAAACGCACACATGTCGTTACAATTAACTGTTGGCATTTTTCATAGTTTATACTATTCATACGTGTCAATGTTTTACACGAGATGTCGTAGGACACACATTTTGCTTATGTTCATTGCTCCACGAGAGTTTAAAAGACCAACCGCCGTCTTGTACAGTTGTATACCGCACTTAAGTATACACCTCTGATGAGCTCATAATAAGAGCGAAATGCTGCATCAGGTGTTCTTTCGTTGCGTGTTATGCTTCTGTACAAGTTTTACTTGGTTTTATCGACACACGTGTGTTTCAAGGATTAAAGCTGTCGCTTAGATAGCGTTATGCACTTTAAACGCACACATGTCGTTACAATTAACTGTTGGCATTTTTCTTAGTTTATTATTATACTTTTCCACAAAATCAAGGTAACGGTAAACTTCGGCTGCTGAGAGAGGGTCTCTTTCGTCCTTTGTTGATCTGATTGTTTGTTGAATATTCTTAGTTAATTTGAAACAAGTTTTGATATTGTGCTTCTTTACAATTCTTTCTATGCGGTCTGTAACTTTGAATGTATATGATAGACATGCGTAGGCGGTGATGAATCGACTCTCGGATCTTGGTGTTCTTGATCTTTTTGATTTCCTTCCTAGTGTACCAGTTCTTTTCACCCGCACATCATCTTTACTACCGTCCACGCATACCTACCATATAGGGCGCCCATTATCTATCTCATAACATGGGTAACTTTCTTAATATAAAAGATAGACAATTGATTAAATTGAAAAGTTGGGCAGAATTACAAGATTTCCTTTTAAATTTGACGTACCTATGTTATCAACTTCTTTGAATTTTGTGAAAAAAACTGTAAACGGTTGTTTTCTTTAATGCTCTACTGTTCCACAAGTATTTACCTTAGACCTGAAGTTAAAACAACATATTTTTGTGTAGAATTCGATGAAGTTTCGCAAAATGTTATAGTCTGCTTGATTATCAAGATACAACACAAACTTTTCTATGGGTGCATTTTTTTAAATGTCAATCATAGTTGACACATGACCTCATTGAATAGCTTTGTTTTCCTGATTCCATTGATATAAAGTTCGATATACATTACTCTTACATTTTTTCTGTAAATTCTAAAAGTAATTTATTGATACAATTAAGGAGCAAAATAATCCCGTGAAAACAAAAGCTTTAAACAAAACCACTGCTGCCAATCAAAAAATTTAAGTTGCATTATTTTAAGAATTTTTTGGTTACTATGCTAGTAACAGAAACTATAATGAAGCCAGTGAAATGTATTTGCGAAGATATATGAAACGAAGACAATCGGATAAATGACTTTTTTTTTTAAATTGGAAAACATTTTAAAACAATATGGGTCATATATGTAACCGAATGATAAAAAGCAGAAGTTTAAAGAAAGAAAGAGTTTTGGCATATGTAAATTACAAACCAACAACATCTACCCGTGAAATTGCAAGTGAATGTGCTATTTCTGCAGAAAAAGCTCGTTTAACTTTAAAACAAAATCGGTCCAAGCTGTATAAAGCTCATATTGGTCTTGTATCCAGCCGACTCAAAAAAGAGACTGAATTATGCTAGATGGTTTTTAAGAGAAACGGAGAACAATCCAAATTTTTCAAGCGGGATTTTATTTACTGACGAGGCAAAAATTGCCAATAACGGCGCATTTAATAGATATAACCATATATATTGGTCTGAAAACAACCCCCATGTAACTGTCGAGAGGCTTGATCAGCATATTTTTTCAATAAATGTATGGTGTGGCATTCTCGGTAACAGAATAATTGATCTATTCTTATACGACTGCAATTTAAATGCAATGCGATATTTACAATTTCTTCAAAATTATTTGGAGAAGATGTTAGATGCACTGCCATTAAATTTGTTGCAAAGTTTTACTCATTTCCAACATGATGGGGCTCCTGCTCATAACTCACGAGCTGTTTCTGAGTACATCTCTGAACGTTTTCCAAACTGGACTGGTAATTCAGATCCTATAAGTTGGCCGGCAAGAACACCAGATATGACACCGATTTTTTCTTATAGGGAACCGGTAAAGACAAGGTGTATAAGGAAAAATCCAATAACGTCGAAAAATTAAAAGACAAGATTATAAGAAGACTTCGATCTGGCAGTTTGGTGATGGTTAAAAGATGTCAAATGTGCTTATTGGTAACGGTGTTCATTTTGAACATTTAATGTAAAATTTTAGTACAATTCACTGTGGTCCGAAAGCATCATTACAGCGGCTAAAATTCAATTTTTACATATTATCCAAATTCTGAAAATGTGTTTACTTTTAGGACCTTTAATCAGCTGTACGAATTTCTTAGTTTGCTATGACGTGAAGCAAATTACACATGTCTAAATGTCAAATAATTTTTTATTTGAAATCCAGCAGTTGTTGCAGTGTTTAAATAGTCGAAATAAACAGGTGTTTTTCACTTTCCTTATCAATTTAGCGGACATTTAAGTCATGGATAACATTTCTTCAGGTATTATTTATAATATACTTTAACCAATTTACAATTTATCTCTTGTACTATAGTATATAAGTCCCATAAATAACAGTATTTTAAATTGTTTTGAAAAACATCTTTTCAACCTTTAATTAAACTTTTCATAAAACGACATTTAAATTGGTATCATAATATAAAGCAGACATTATCTTAAAAGTCCATAAAACAATTACCTGCTTTTATTTGCTCCTTTACGAAACAATATAATTTTCAGATCAAGTGCAGATATTGTATGGGACACTATATGAAGTTTGGCGTTTGGAATCTGGATATCTGAAAAAAACTTTAGCTGTAGAAGCGTACGTTTTGGCTAAAATTGACAAAAAAAATTTAAACGTCAAAGAAGTAAGAGACATTTCAGAACGTGTAAGATTTTTCTGCAAGTATTTACGTCAAGAATGGGCTTCCGTAAGACGAAGTTCGAAACATTTTTTAAAGAAAAATTAAACATGGTTAACAAATAGTTTTAATATTACATTACATAAACAAGTCAGCGGTGCTTCTTTTGGTTTACTTTGTCAGGGCGTTCTGGACAACCCAGTCTATCGTATCAAAGATAATCCGCAAGATCTAAAAGAAGAGCAGCAGCAAAAGTACTTGCGTTTGTCAATGCCGAATCAGAAGTGCAGATCTGTAAGACAAAATGATCTTGAAAGAGCATTGAGAAAAACAATTGAAAACCCTGCGAAAGTAAGAAAAACACTATGTTCTGCTAGTGAAACAAAGTTTCCGGTACCATACACTCCAGAGCAAGGTCTGGCCTTTCTATTGGATAATAGCTTGACTAAAAACCAATATATGAATATTCGATTTAGAAGTAAACAACATAATGCAGACATATACCCCATATATGAAAACATTTTGGAAGCCAAAAAATTGTAGAATAAGTGATTTGATAGTCACTGAAACAATTGACAAAGTTTCTTACAAAAATTATTGAATCATACTGTCGAACGAATCATCAGATGTCATCAGGAAGTTGTTGAACATCATATGTGTACAAGAGGGTTAAGCGCTTGTACTTTGATATTAATATGTAGCTACGGCTTTGACGGTTCTTCTGGACATTCAAAATATAAACAGAAATTTAACAGCAATGCTGATCTTTCAAATACTGATGTACTTTGTTTGCCACGACTGTCATACCTTTACGTCTTTTAACTTCTAACGATATTATTTTGTGGAATAATGCCACTCCACAATCAATCCGTTTTTGCCGACCTTTAAAACTGGAATATGTTAAGGAAAGCAGAGAACACATTTTGAAAGAAAAAAAAATTATAGACAAAGAAATAGATCTGATTGGTGATTTACAGATAGCTTTATTAAACGGGAAAATGACCAAAATTCATTTCAGTTTGCATATGACTTTGATTGATGGTATTGTACACATTTCTTATAGGTACCAATTAAAGACGTGGCAAATCAGAGGCGAATCACAAGTAAATGAGTTCAAGAGCAAAAATTGGAAATTAAAAATAGGTTTTGGATTCAGATGGTCCTTCATGTTGATAAGCCTAAAGACAGTGGTGCCGGGACGACGAATGATGGCAATACATTACGTGTCGGGCGTTTGCGGATCCTAAACTATTCTCTACAATTACTGATGTCGATCCTGAACCTATACGGCGCTTTAGGAATATTTTAATTGCTCTTAGTAGCATCCAATAGATCCATCAAAATTTGGACAGTATTGTCAGGAAACAGGAGCTCTGTATCTGAACCTTTACAACTGGTATCCGATGCCGGCTTTAATACACAAGGTATTGGTGCATGCAAAACAAATTCTGCTGAATAGTGTGTTGCCAGTGGGAATGTTGGGTAAAGACGCAGCTGAATCTCGTAACAAATTTTATGAACGTGATCGTGAGATGCATGCACGATTCACAACCTGACATATATCTTCAACAGGGCCCTCGAGACTTTTAATCTACTAGTTTCAAGCTTAAGCTTAAAGACCCGGATATGTAAAAGGTGGTGTATCTCAAAAATCAAGCAATTTTGCGAAACTTCATTTATTTTTACACAAACATATGTACAAGATGTTGTTTTTACTTCAGGTCTAAGGTAAATACTTGTAGAACAGTAGAGCATTAAAGAAAACAACCGTTTTCAGTTTTTTCACAAAATTACGTCAAATTTGAAAAAGGCATAATATTTTGCTTGTAATTTTGCCCAACTATTCCAATTTAATCAATTGCCTATTTTTTATATTAAGAAAGTTGCCCATGTTGGGAGATGAAGTCACAGAACGCGCATAGGAAGAATTCTAAAGAAGCACGATATCTAAACTATCTTCAAGCCGACTAAGAAGATTCAGAAGACAATCAGATCAACAATGACGAAAGAGACCCTCTCGCAGCAGCGAGATTTTACCGTATATCTTCTTCTTGTGAGAAAATATACATAGGGACCAACCACCAAGAGATCCATGGAAACTAGGCTGAAAAGACATCGGAGTAAACTGTCGTCTGGGACAAACCGAAAATGGAAATTACAAGATATTCTTCAAAAGCTCCAAGTTACTAGCAGCGATTAACGGTTATTATAACAGATTGGTTAGTAAGGTTATCGAGATTCATAAACATCCAGAACACTTCATCAGGCTACATCCAACATCAGACCTCTGAAGAGGGTGACCACTCGCGTTACCGATGCTGTGGAAGAAATTACAATCAACGACAGCCATTAAACCCGAATCTAGAGCATACTTAGTTCACAACCAGGCCTCGAAAGCCTAGGCCAATTCGTCATTAGTTAAATTAATTAAATCACATAGATCTCTTGTTTCACCGGAAGTGACTACATCTTTTTATTTATTAGATAGCTTATATACTTATTCACTTTGTATGACAAATTTCTTTTACTGTAATGTATCACAAGTCATGTTTTAATTGTATAATGACTTATTTTTAGTATTTTTTTGGAATATTGAGAAACAAATTTTAATTTGACAGAGAATGCGTGTCAAGTGACTCTTAGATCAATCTAATTAATCTTTGTCCACACACTCGTAACAATTATACTTTAGCTTAGTTTGTTTAATATTGTTTCAATATATTTATATTTTCACTTGCTTTTTTTCAAGGCACTATTTGGCATGTTTGTTTGGAAAAAATTACCAGAGTGTCATTAAAAAAATAAAAGCTCTGCTTTTTCTCCTCACATCAAGCTAGTCGAGATATACGATTAGAACAGGAAAACCACAAAGTATTACAAAATTGCGAAAAAATTGCTTAATTTAGCTAAGGTAAAATATAACTTGTTCATTAATTTCTTTTTTTAAGGATGCAAATATTTCAGCTTTTTGAATAAATAAAAGGAAATAGGATGTGTTTTTTTAAAACATGCTATACTAAACTTAGAACTGCATACCGTAATTTTATGATCACATTAATTAGTAGAAATTTATAGCCACCGACAACGTGACAACTTCTAATCACATTCTTACATACGTAGTGATTTTTTGTGTTTAAATTGTTGCCACCACTTATTAATTAGAGCTGCTGCTTACACACCAAAACCAAACGAAGAATTTAACGACAACATTAATTAGTAGAAATTTATAGTCGCTGTCACTCCAAAAAAAATACTTTATTTAAAAACTATTCTACTTCGAAAAAAATGTGCGCTTAATATTACTATCGATCTAGTTTTAATTTTGTATGCTGTTGTATATTTTTTAAAACTAAAAGTTAGTTTCTTGTTTGGTTTTATGTAAGAACCTATTTTTTTTGTCTTTTGTGTTTGTTATAACACCGCATAGCAGCATATACCATCCGATTGTGTAACTTCGTATTGATGAAGTATTGAATCAGACAATCGCCAATTTGCTTGAGTGTTTATTTAGTACATGTCGTAAGAAGATGGAATTTAATTTATGCAATTTTTTTTGTATCTCTAAGTAAAGGTTAAACGTGAATAAATATTTCCAGTAAATATTAATTAAGATTTTTGTGACCGTTCAATGGAATAGGTTTCTATACAGTCAAGTTGGTTGAAAAATAAAAGACATTTTGTGATACTTTGTAAAACCATTCTTAATACCTGTCACTCTGTTACGTTTACTTTTATAAAGCTTGTTACGTTCAACCAAATTTTATTGAAACAGTGGAAAATGTAAGTCAATAGTTTTTACTGAGCTTCGTAAACACGGCGACACGTGTCTTAAGTTAGTAGATTTTGTGTTAAAAGTAAAACTAAATCCCGACATGCTGTATTATTGTTACCGTTATAAACTTAGAAATACATTTCTTTTAATAAATACAAAATGAAACAATTTTTCTGAAGACGAAATATGAAAATTCTTTAGTGTTAACTAATACGTTTAGGAAAAGCGTCAGTGACATTTAACAAGGACTGTTGTTTTTTTATTACGTCATCTTAAAGAAAACCTAAAAAGGATAATTTTAATAATTTGTTTTTTAAAGTTTACACACGTTAATCTTCTCAATATTTTATAAAATAATAAATATTTAGTTCAAGTAGAAACAATAGGAGGAAAAAGAAAAATGGAGAGAAACGCCAGGATATGCAATGGAAAAGAAATTTAAGCTGAAAAGGTAAGAATTCAAGGAAAATTAGAAAAAAAGTAATAAGGTTTTACACAAATGTAAAAAAAAGTAAGTATGAAAAGGGAGCATATGAGGCAGAAGAGATAAATAGGATAAGGGCAGAAGGAATACGTATGGAAAAGGAAATAGTTAAGAGGTAAAGCACAGGCACCAGAATAGCAATTTATGTTACCAGTGACGAAACGCATGATCACACGAGTTACATAAATGCATGTTTCTTTACGTGTAACATACAGTATTGTTTACTCCACTTTTTTTGAAATATGATTGGGAGTTATGCGACGGTTTTCAAACCGAAAATTTTAACACTCATGTTTTTCACTTTTTCCAAGGAATTTGAGTTATATAAAGGAAAAAAATAAGGAATTAAACCTATTTCGAATTCAAATTTTAATCGACTGTGACGATTGTTACCATGATTAGCATTTCCAAAACAAATGTCAAAACAATCTGAAAAATGGCGAAAAATTTTACTTTTCATAACTAATTACGAAACCTAACTAGTAGTACTAAAAAGTGGATCATATTGATACCTTCTTTAATTATGAAAAATGTCACTGTATTTGCCAAAATTAGAAAAAGAATATTAAGAATTAAAAAAGGAAAAATACAACGAGAATTGTAAGGAAATAATAACAGAAATAAAATTAAAATAGCTGATAAAAAAGAAGTTGACAGCAAATAGGAATCAAAGATAGGGCACGGAAGGGATTAAGTCTACAAGTGTGGAGGTAAAGAGAAGGAAAGGGATGGAAGAGAGGAATCCTATATAATATAACGCCTATTTTTTTCATGTCTGTCTCCGAAATTAAACGGGTACTTCCAGACGTCGTAGAGAAATTTGGCATTCCGGTGGGTCTTGCCTTCAAACCTACGGGAAAAATCCGTCCGCCATAGGTTTAACATTGTTCAGAGAGTTTTTATTATTTATACACTGCATTTCGAAAGAAGTTTACTTAACATTCTTTAGTTTGTTCTCCACCATTGAATTCTATTGAAATAAAAAAAATTTTAAAAGTCTAGCATTATTACATTTGTGTATTAAAATTTGCCTGTCAATCGACGGGCTTTTAATCTAGTATAAATGTAATTATGAAAATGTAAGAAAAATTCACTTGGTTGGGAATTTTAAATTTTATTGTATGGGGAAATGGTATTAGAAAAACGCCGTATTCACTTGTAATTTTAAATAATGGTTCTTTACATTGAATTGAGTTTGAAGAATAATATCGGTGTATCTGTAGTCTTCTGAATACTTTTGTGTACTTAACATATTTAAATTGTATTTAGAAACGGATCTCAAATTACTAGATCTACGAATGTGGAATTGATATAACTCAATAATTCAGGACAGTCGATAAACTGATTACATAATTTGTAGAGGTAAACCAGAAGCATTCTATTACGTCTGATTGCTAATGAGTTAATTGATGCTGTACGTCTTAATTTATTGGTTAAGAAATCTCTCGGACAATACTATAAAATTATAAAACCTTAAAAATCTATTTTGAATTAATTCTACCTGTTAAGTGTCTTTTTTTGATAAATGATTCCAAATTATAGAACCATGCTCCTAAGGAATCAATATGGTCTTTGAACGTTAAGGCAGAGTTAAAAATTACTCCCAAATCGTTAATCGTCGAAACCATCACCAATAAAGAAATTGTCTACATTATACATGCACTTCTTCTCGATATGCTTATAACAACACATTTTTTAAAACTCAAAGGTATAAAATTTTAGTACACCAATCGTTCAAACTATTTAGGTCATTCATTCTGCAGGATTTGGAGGTCGATATATTAACGATCTCTGTATAGTTTCAAGTCGCCAGTATACATTAAACAATGTGATTTGAAAATATTGAGCATGTCATTCGCATAAATTAAAAAAAGCAAAGGATCTACCTTAGATCCCTGGGGAACTCCAGATTGAAAAAAATGAATTTGAAACAAAATTAATAAAATTTACAAAACTTCTACGTTGTTGTAAATACGAGGCCATTATCTTACAAACACTCCTGGTTGCACCTAATGTGGATAATTTTTTCAATAAAAGATCATGATTAAGTACATCAAATGCTTTGCACCAGAAACGAATTGAGAGAATAGAAGTAAATTCGATTCAATAGATCGTCCTTTAAGGAAGCTATGTTGACAGTGATAAATTGACTGCTTGACACTATTGAATAATAATTTAAACAGTATATTTTCATACACCTTAGCAAATGTATTGATTATTAATTTTGGTCTATAGCTAGAAATTTCTGTTTAATTTCCTTTTTTAGAATAGCGGTTATCTTAACTTCTTTCCATCTAGACGGAAAATTTTTTTTCATTAATGATAATTTACAAATCTGCAATAATTTATTTGCAAGAGACCATTTCAATCCCTTAAATAGAAAGACCGAAACTCCATTAGGCCCGCTACTGCTTTTTGCGACAAACTCATCAAATGAACGTCCTTTATCAAAATTGAAATGCAAATGTTTGCCATTTAGATCTTCGGTTTTGAACAGATATTTAGAAGTAATGAGACTATGCACAGATTCAAAAAATTTAACATTAGGAATATAGTATAAGTATAAGTTATTTACAAGGGATTTTCTTAAAGTTCTTCTTATACAACAGATTTGTTTGTCTTCAGATTTAATTCTCAAACCGACATTTGTAGTACAGTTTCTATTTACTTTACGTAAATGAAACCGACAACATTGAAAATTAACTATTGCTAAACTAGTTTTTGTTATAACATTCAGTTATACAGCTCTGGTGCTCGAAGACGTCAGACACGGTCGAGCCATTTAAAAATTGTTTCAATCGAAACCCAAAAAGCTTCCAGGAGCATCATAACCAGTCAATCAAGTACATCAACAATTTTATTGACTTCGTGTCAATCTTATAAGCATGATAAATTTAACCACTCATCAGTAATTATTTTATTTAGAGAAGCCTCTAGAAAAGCAATAACCATCGAAGGCCGAACAAATCAACAAGTGTCCAACATTGTCTCGAGTGCGACAAAGCGCAAATAAAATTTATTGTCATTTACCATGAACTGTAGGTATTCAATATTTTTATTTTTTAAATTTTACTTAAATTTGTAGATATTGAAATAATAGATTGTTTGAACCTTGGATTTATTTTCTCTGACTGAAGCGACACCAATCACAAAATAAATTCTGTTTCTCCACTGTATTCAATTATTCAATAATTGTTTATTGGGGAGCAATATTACAAATTAAGTTTTACGTGATTGTTCTAACTTCAACTTTGCCTTTAGAGTTAATTTGCTTATATACTTAGTTTAATCCTTTACTGTAAGCGTACCTACTTCTTCTTTGATTAATTTCCTCTCGTATCCCACTGAATGATACAATATCTTCCATGTTCTTATCTTCTAGTTTTCTATCCTATCATTTTCTTTCAATATTAATTTTTTTACTTATTTACCAGTAGCTAGGTTCTCTTTTATTGTGTCTTCATTGTTCGTAATATTTGTTTTATTACTAACAATTTAACTTCTTTTTAATAATATTTATTTTCTTCAATATAATCTATAAAACGTAACAAATACTTAATATGAAGGGTGTTTTAAAGTCAAACTCCGACTGTATTTACCTTTACCGTAATCAAGCTTTCGCAATTAGTTTATTAGCCGAGCAATTTCAATTACGTCTCCAGATGTTGATTGTGTTGATTTTATCGCAAATTAATGGTAACTGTATTGTATGCACAGTTAGACAAACTATCAAACACTCATCATACATCAAGTTTGATTAATTGTTTTAATTGTTTTAGGTAAGTAAATCACAGTCTAACCGCGGAGCTTGCAGTTGTCGGAAATGGGAACTTTTAAAACGAAATGAAAAAACAAATAAGGACCGTTCTTATCTAGTTAGCTGAACTTCCTGGTGAGAATTTAATGTTAGAAATTTTTGTGGTGCTGGCACTACATTGCTGGTTTAACTTCCGTAATCCCGGCGCCTGTAATTAATAGCTAACCCTTTACTTTATAAATCCGGCATTTACTAAAACGACGGGTATAAATTTTTAGCTCAACATTTTAAATTTAACTAAAAACGTATCGCTGAAGTGACAGTAAGATGAAATAAAATAAACACGTCAACGTGAATGTATCTTTACTTCGCTAAAAGTATAAATTGAAATTGCTAACTTTACGTGTCAAGTACTATTCGCATTTGTATATACAGAAAAGTCGTGACTTCTTGCAAACTCTTATAAGCAACAACGAACTACAAAACATCTTACCCTGTATTTTACGATAGGGCTTCGACAGTTGACATTTACATTTTGAACACGTCCTCTTCATAAATTGAAGTATAAAAAAAATAAAGAAAAGATTGCTGAAAACATTAACACACGACAAACTGATCAAATACAAATTGAGTTTTTGCAATTACTTTATCTCGAAGCAACACCGGCTTCTTATTTTTTTCTTTTCCGTATAAACTTATGCAGTGATTTATGATTTAATTCTGGTCGTACATTTTCAGTTTTTTGCATTTGAATAGGAAGTTGCATAAGAAGTGATTTATAACTACGGATAATAATTTATTGTTATTAAACGTAAATGGTTTTTTTTTATTAATTTTAAATAAGTTGAAGTCAAGAAGATAATTTCGACGCTTTCCTTGTTTTTCTAGTACTCGAGGGATTCCATTCGATTTCATTTCATTGGAGTTTTGAGAATATTATTATTTTTCGTTCAATTTAGTTTCAATTTTTTTTCATATTAGTTTTGTTGCTGCTATTGTATTTGAAGTTTTTGTTAGTTACAAATAAATTTTTATTTATTTAACATGCTTCAAAGGAAAGGAACACCAACTGCAGCGTCTATTTACCAACAGAAAAACACCAAAAACTGCACCAAAAAAAAAAAAAAGTTTTGGTGCAGTTTTTGGTGTTTTTCTGCTGGTTAAATAGACGCTGCAGTTGGTGTTCCTTTCCTTTGAAGCATGTTAAACAAATAAAATTTATTTGTAACTAACAAAAAACTTTGGCTCTGTTGGTTTAACATGCTTGTTTATTTGTCTGAATGAAACTTTGACATCAATCTTACATTTATAATCTTGAAAATTTACATACAAGCTGATTGTGGATGACAAAAAAATATTCAATAGTAAGAACAATATATTCTTATTTACTTATTTAAGATTGGTATAAAACAATTACACAAGTTTCTACTTAATAATTGAAGGTAACATTTTAACGTATAACAATTAACAATTTATTAGAAATTAATCAACTAGAACGATTAACTTCAAAAAATACAAAACGATTATGATTGACTAGATATTACAATGGATGAATTATATAAAACGTTATGTAACACTGTAAAAAATGTAAAGAAACTTACCTATGATGATCATTATGAGCCAAAATATGAAAAACTTTTTGAGACTATATTAAGTACCAACTTGTGTATGTAATTGTTTTGTACTAATCTTTTGTTTCGATTCTTTAAAGTCTCGATAAAGGTCCGACAATTTCTGACCGAAACGTCGGCACTTTTTAAAGTACATGGAGCATTAATTGATCCATCCAACACACTCCTACCAGAAAGCCCCATAAAATTAGGAAAACATAAATAAGTAATTCAATTAAACAGGAGTTTTAATTCAAGTAATATATTCTTAGTCAAAATTTCTTTTAACGCGAGAATGATTGTCGTGAACGAGTTTCTCAACCGAAGGTTCGAATCTATTCGGAACGTATTTTTTTGAAAAAATTAAAAGCTTGTAATCAATTTCGTATCAAAAATAAATAATAATTATTATAGTTGATTACGGAAATTTTAGCATCTTTGAACTTTTGTTTTATTGCTTTAGCTCTGATGAAGATCTTAGAGGAGCGCCAAAACGTTGACAATTACTCGTTCTATTTTTTATTTTGTGAAAGGTTCATTTCATGCAGGTGTTCATTATTTATAAGATTACGTCTACTATAAATAAAATCTATAAAAAAAGGAGTTACTTTAAACAAGAATATTTTTGCAGGTATATCAATCGAATGCATAAATCTTTCATTTAAGTACAGTTCAGTACGCGGAGAGGGAATGTCGCTCTCGTACCAGCCTTATCAGCTTGAACTCAGGTGTAACTTATATTTGTTAAACGAATCAAATCAGCAGACAAGTTTCTGAAAAAATTAAGTGTGTAAAATATTTCCTTTTTTATTTCACTGGAAATGTGTGGACATAACAATAATTGAATTTGAAATTTTAAGGAATAATTGGACTTGTCAAGGGTGTCTGACGGAGGGACGTAAAAGCAGAAAATTTTCTGATTCAGAACTTAACATGACAGGAAAAGATCAAGCAGGTAAAAGTCAAACTCCATCAGGAAATCCTGTAATTACTGTATTAACCGATTTAACACAAAATGGATAATATTTCTGAAAGTCAGAAACGAATTGAAAATGATTTAAATGTTTCCATTAATAATTGTTATGAAAGATGAAATAAATAAATGAATTCTAACTGAAACTGATCTCTTAAATAAACAACAAGATTTAATTCTGCAATTAACTAGTGAAAATGAAATCTTAAAAAAAGAGTTAGTGTAAATAAAAGATGAGTTGGATTTAGTACAACAGGAATATAGGTCTAATGTTGTTGAAATCCACGGTTTACGTGTAAATAAGTGTTATCATTAAACTGGCTGCTGCACTTAATTTTACAATAACTGAAAATATGGTAGATAATTGTTTTCAACTCAAGAAAACTGCTGAACGTCAATGGAGAACGGTAATTGTGGAGTTTTTGAGAAAATTAGATAAAGCCAATTTTATGCAATGTAAAAGGGTGAAAGGAGATTTAAATAATGGTCACCTAATTTAAAAGTATACTGTCAAATGTGAGAGGGTTAAGAACAAAAACATTCACTTTTACAATGCTGTTTTTTGAAGTTTGAAAATATAAAAAATGTAAATGAACGTGTAGAAGTATTCTATAATATGCTTTTTGATTGTTTTGTTTCTGAGATACCACAATGTTCTTTGAAGAAAAATGTCAACTATCCTGTTTGAGTTAGTGTGCAACTTAAAAAATTATGTAATATAAAAAATAGGCTAGCAAAAAATTGGATAATTAGTAAATATTTTGAAGAAATATTTAAACAAATTAGAAAACACGTTAAGAAACTTAGAACATAAACACTTAATATTTATACATAAAGTTGAATCTAAAATGGTAAATAATATTTCAGAGTTCTGGAACTATACAGGATGGTGCTTTTGAAAACGGCGGGTCATAGGTTAATGGTTTTGATATCAAAATGAAGCTAAAATTAGTCCGTATAGCTGTTGCTATTAGTATGCCTGTTAGCAAAGTTTATGGCAAATTAGTCACAAACCCACCTGTAACTACCCACAGTTTTCACCATAATATTTCTCTTTTCAAATGAAACCTGAATTGGTATGACTTTTATTAATGATTGTCAAAACGAAGTTATGTCATAGTTGCTTAGGCAACGCATTACTGATTCATCTTGAACATCAAAAATTACTAATTTTTATTGAAGAATTTTCAAAAAGACCGTATAATTCAGCTGATTTCTGATAGCGAGCGCTATGCGCAATAATTTTAACTGCGTTTTGATACCAAAACCATTTTTGTCACCAGTTCACAATGTTAAATCCCTATGACCCGTTTTCAAAAACACCACCGTGTATAAAATCCGCAAAATTAAGAAGATGACATGCAAGTGAAATGATCAAAGATGGTAATAGGGTCGAATATAATGATATAGCTAATTCTTTTGCAAATTATTTTCAGTCAACATTAGAATTTAGATTGGCTAAATTAATTAGATAGTGAAAGCTTAGTTAGTCAAAATTTTAGTTTATGTGAAGTTACTGAATTTGATATATCGATCGCTTTTGATGATGAATCGAAGGATAAAAAAAGTCGTAGGCCAGATGGACTTCATCAAACTGTTGAAAGTTCTATTATTAATGCCATTAAAAATAATTTTTAACAAGTCAATTATAAATAATTTATTTCTAGAAGAGTTCAAAAAGTAAAAAATGCCCCCATTTATAAATCAAGTATGAATTAGAAATTACAAATAACCGCCAAGTATATCTCTTGCTATTGCTAAAATGTTCTGTATAACTTTATGATGTCTAGTGTAATGGATAAAATTAGTCCACATCAACATGGATATGCACCAAAAAGATCAACTGAATCAAATTTAATGGTATTTTCAAATTTTGTACAATCAACCTTAGATAATTCAGGACAAGTAAATGTTATATTTACCGACTTCTCGAAAGCGTTTGATTCAGTTTAACATAATTTGCTCTTAAAGAACCTATACATGTTTGGTTTTAATAAAAATTTTAATGTTTCCATATTTGACGTTTAGAAAAGGTGAAATCAAATTTTAAACTAGATTTCTGATTCTTTTTTTATTGAATCAGGAGTACCACAGGGTTCCAAACTTGGTCATTTGTTATTCATAATTTTCATTGATGATATAGTAGAACTTAGTGATTTAAATGTACTTCTGTATGCTGATGATGCTAAATTTGATCAATCAAATTTAATGGTATTTTTAAATTTTGTACAATCAACTTTAGATAATTCAGGACGAGTAAATGTTGTATTTACCGACTTTTCAAAAGCGTTTAATTTAGTTCAACATGATTTGCTCTTAAAGAAACCATACATGTTTGGTTTTAATAAAAATTTTGTTCTATTAATGTGTTCTTATTTGAGGTTTAAAAAAGGTGAAGTCAAATTTCAAAACTTGATTTCTGGTTCTTTTTTTATTGAATCAGGAGTACCACAGGGTTTTAAACTTGGTCCTTTTTTTTTATTAATGATATAGTAGAACTGAGTTATTCAAATGTACTTCTGTATGTTGATGATGCTAAATTTTATTGATCAATTTGATTTGGTTTCCATTACACATTTACGGAACACATGAATTATATAATCAATAAATAAGAAGAAATACATTTCATTTTAAAGATATTAAGATTGTAAAACTTCTTTATACTTCTTTAGTACTTAGTAAGCTAGAGTATGGGTGCAACGCTTGGTCACCCTACTCAAGTAAATACATAATTAAAATAGAGAAAGTACAAAATAAAAGCTTACGTTACAGGTAATCATATTTTACTTGTCTGAAATCTTTCAACTAATATTTTAAGAAAAGAAGTCAATTTACTACGTTTGGAAAATGGAGGAAAATATTTTGAAATGGTTTTTGTATATAAACTTGTAAACAATAAAATAAATTGTGCCGAGTTATTAAAAAAGTATATTTTCACGTTCCTCGTAATAGTACACTAAGCTGTTTTCAATTATTTCATTTGAAACATAGAACTTATGGACTTTGGTCTGTGGTTTCATGGATTTATTGAAAGTTACTAAATTGTTATTTCTTTAGTCAATAAAATAAAAAAATTCTTTACATTTGTTAACCCATTAATTTGTTTTACCATTTTAAAGCTAATTTTTGTTGCGTCTTTTTTGTTGTATGAATTGGCTGTAACCGCATGTTTACTAAAAAAAATCATTAAACTACGACAGCTTTGAAAGTGTTCAATTTCTCGAACTAGCTCGTAAACTCCCAAAAATAAAATAGATCTGTCGAATTTAATCAGGCAGCATGAAACAGTGAACATATAAAAAAGAGGGTCTTTTTTTAGGCCTTTTAACTTAATTTTTGCGTCACATTCGTATTTGATTTAACACAGGAATGTATGTAAGATTATAAATGTTGTTGACAATAAACTTTGTTTTGTAGTTTGATTTATCGTACTGGTTTAGAATTTTAAATTTATCTCAATATTTTGAAATACATTTTATAATCTCTTAAAGTATTTGGAGTCATAACAGTTTACTGCGTAAATACGTAAAAACAAATTTGGTATTTTCCATAGGATAGGATGTTTTACAGAAATTTTACTTAATTTTGCTTAATTTAATCATAAAATTAAAAATTGTCACTTAATGTGAAGGTTTCAAATGATCACATCATTCGAAACATTTTGAACAGAAACTAAAGAACGATTGTAACTACTAGTAAAAAAAAGCTCCTCCATGTGTGTTCCGAGAGAGAAAGTTCTTATTATACTGGCAGCGTTTTCTCTCTGTATCGCATGACTTAAAAAACAAAATATTGTTTCGAACTTGAATCTCCGATTACTGTTCTCAATGTTTCACCGAGGGACTCTGTAAAAAAGAAGTACTGATTAAGTAGATTTTTGTATTTGTTTTTCTTATTCTGAGCTGTAACTTGTGCTGCATGACCGACAGATTTGGATCATGAGTGTTCGCATCCCACGCTGTGCACGTTGCATCCCAAACAAGACTTTGATGTTGCAATCACGGAACGAGCGTCATGCCATTAGGTGGTTTGCCATCATCCTTGGAAACTCCTATTGGCTTTAAAGCGGACGGGGTGTGTCGGCAGATTAAAAGGCACGTTTAATAATATCGTTTAAAAAAATTGTCGATGCATTCGGCCTTAACTATTCTTGCAGGATAGAACATGATTACCCGTCTTATCCACAGCTTCTCCACTCATTCAAATGTGGGGAACGCAGACATCACAATCATAACAAATTGCAACTGCGATTCCAAAAGTAACTTCGTACAATAGCGTGCTTAAAATTGTTTCCTCCTATTTTTTTTATTTTATTAACTGGAAATAACTGCTTATGGTCATCTAAAATTGTTCAAAGTAAATATTTAAATTGTGATACAGTTGTTGCTGGTAAATGCCTGTTGTCTAATTAATCTGTTGGCATATCCAAAACCTCTGGAATAAATGTGTCCAAAAACTAGTCGGAATTGTTTTATAAATCAAAAAATCTTTATTGATTCTTCTAATTCAATTTCGTCCCCTTCAAAATAGTCCCTCCCGATATAATACACTTATGCCACCGCTTTTTCCAGTCCTCGAAGCATGCCAAAAAGTCTTCTTCCGGTATAGCCTTCAGAGCGCGCGCCGATTCACGTTGAATGTTTTCAATCGACTCAAAACGGTTTCCTCGGAGTGGTCTTTTGAGTTTTGAAAATAGCCAGAAGTCACACGGAGCCAAATCAGGTGAATAAGGTGGTTGCGGAACGATATTGGTTGCATTTTTGGCGAAAAAGTCACGAAGAATCAGTGCAGTGTGAGATGGCGCATTATCGTGGTGTAAAAACCAAGAGTTATCTTTCCATAAATCCGGCCTCTTTTTACGAATAGCTTCACGCAAATGACGCATAACACTCAAATAGTATTCCTTGTTGGCAGTTTGACCAGTGGGAAGGAATTCGTAATGCACCACACCACGATAATCGAAGAAAACTGTTAACATCACGTTAATTTTTGAGCAACTTTGACGCGGTTTTTCGGTCTTGCCTCACCTTTGGCACGATATTCACTCAATTGGTCGGTTGTAGATCCAAGTTTTATCTGCCGCAATAATGCGTTTATAAACCGCCTGATAGTCAAAGAGCATTGTTTCACACACGTCAACACGACGCTGTTTTTTAAGAAAATTCAGCATTTTTGTACCAATCGAGACTTGACAGTATAGTTAATCGCCGGTTTGCAAGCACTAATTCTTTTAATTTTTAGATGTGAGCATTGTCAGTTGAGGTCGATGGTCGACCAAGGCGCTCTTTGTCTTCAACGCGTTCTCTACCATCTTTGAACAAGTTATACTAATCATATGTTGTTGATTTTGGTAGAGATTGGTCCCTGTAACATTTTTTGCAGCATTTATTCCATTCAGGAAACAAACTTCTTTGTTGAATAATTTTAGACATTGTGAAAACCGCCAAATTCACTTATTGTGTCACACAAAACAAGCGTCACTCAAACACTAATGAATATTTTGACATATAATGTGGCATGGAAGTCAGTAACAGTTGTAGCAACTTAAAAAAAAATATTGAGCAAAAATATTTACTCGCGTCATTTACATCGAAAAATTCCGACTAGTTTTTGGACACAGTTGTATTAAAACTCCAAGATTTTGGGGTTGTCAAAATTATTTACATTAGATGCTTCAAAGAAAATAGTTGTTTGGACACAAATCATTCTATCAATAGTCCTGAAAAAGTTTGATCCAAGAATTCCCGAATATGTAAATTAAAATTGTTGTAACATCATATATTTTTATTGAGTGGGACATAATTACCAAAATAAACTTTAGAATTAGCCAATTTCCAAACCTTCAGGTTTTTTGGATACCCTCATCAATGAAACAGATATTGTAAAGTAGATTTTGATATTCTGTAATTCTATAATATCAATAAAATGTATTCTTTGATCAGAGCATGGCACTTAAATGTTTTGCAAAATCCGATGAGCTTTCGATTTAAACATGACCTTTAATCATTGTAAAGATTGTCCATTATTTTGTTAAGATGAATGACGTAATTTGTTATCAAGCTGACTTATGTAAACATTTGGATTTTTTTAGTGATCTGGATCATTGAATTAGCACATTTGTTTTGTTTTCTATTCGTTTAAACAAATAACAACATAATGAAGCATTAAATGGACTGTATACTTTTTACGAATAAAATAATAACTCTGAAAATACCATAAAAACGATTGTTCTAAGAACTGACAACCTAACCTCTAATTGCTACTTACTTTTTTAATCGAAGGAAACAATTCAAAGAACAAAAAAAAAAGCAAAACTTCCAACCTTTGTAACTGGTCTCTAAAAGAATTGTCCATTATATTCAACTTCGAGATTAAGTTTTTAAAGTTGACAAACCAACGAGTATAAATAAAGGGGAGAAAAAAATTACGGAATGTAATATACAGGGTTGTAGAAATTATCTTGGTACTGGTTGAACACTACTTACCCAATATTTTTTTATTATATGTTTTGTTATATCAAAGTATTCTTTCTTTTAGGAGTTGTGTTGATTAAATGAAACAATTTAATATGTTTTTACTGTGTTTTTAGTACATAGGCGTTTTTCATGTATAAATAAGGAATCGTCATATTTAATTCTCCTCCATATCTAGCATTAGCGACATTGTTATCGGAGAGATGTACATCGTTTAAATCTAAGGCATTGTGGACTTTTAACTGTACCTAAACACACTAAGTCTTTATTCAAAAAAAGCTTTTCCTATAATATAGCACATATTTACAATATTATTCCGTTCATACTAAAGTCTTTACAAATGTTTAGTTTTAAATTAAAGTACAAAACCATTTACAAAGTTTATATTAGTCGTATATAAGGGATACATCAATTTCTAAAACACCGTGAAAACTTTTTTTTTTTTTCGAATTTATTATTAACCAATCTAATTATCTGCGTGAATTCTTCTGTGTCTATTGAATTTCATTATTTCATGTGTTAATATATTATAACTTGTTAAACACATAAGATTCCTATAAATCAATGTGAATAACATCAAGTCGGGTCTGATACAGCTACTATACGGTACAAGGTGGGGCTCTAGGAAGACTAATTCTCCAGCATTAGTTGAGAGAATCAATAGAGTACCAAATTGAACATTTTTATTTCTATTGTTTTGTATAATTATGTTAACTGCTTTCAATAAAATTTATTATTATTATTATTATTATCTCAAATATTTTCTTCCAAAATTTCTTAAGGGGAAGACGTAAATATAAAAGTGGTAGATAATGAAAATAAGTATTAATTTTAACTGAAACTTTTTTTTGAACATTTTTTATTATTAGAATACTTAGAAGAAATGAACCTAAAAAAATTGAATGTCCAGATTCACAAATGATTCGTACTCGTAGTAGTACTTAACTCACTTTTTTTTTTTTTTTTTTAAATAACTTAGAATACTTTTGTTTTAGAATTTTTTTTTTTGAGATAAGATTTAGTGTCAGCAGCATTAAGTGTGTATTTAGTTGTAATGATGATGACTATCGACGTTTGCGTGCAATATTAATTAAAACTATTAGATAACCATTAGAAAAAGAGTAGAGCAGCGATTTTCTAAATTCAGAGGATTTTCATCTTACAATTCCTCTCTAGGCAGACGAATTGAAGTGGCTGTAATTTACTGTAACAACTATCATTGATGTTAGCTGGTAACCAAGGCTGACGAATTAAGCTGCCCTCAAGAGATGGGAGGGAACAGATTTTCTGAAAGTGGTTCGGCTGATGCCAGTTTACTAAACTGTTGCTTCTATCGATCGGTTAATGCTTCCACTATTATACTAACAAAATTTAAAAATTTTTTTTTTTTTTTTTTTTTTTTTTTTTTTTAAAAATTTTTTTTTTAAAAAAAATAATATTTAATATTTTTTTTTTATTTTTTCTTTTAAAAACCCCAAAAAAAAAAAAAAAAAATTTTTTAAAAAAAAAAAAAAAAAAAAAAAAAAAAAAAAAAAAAAAAAAAAAAAAATTTTAAAAATTTTTAAACCCCCCCACTTTAAAAAAAAAAATTTTACATCCTTTTTTTATTTTTTTTTTTTATTCTAATTGTTTAGTTTAGTTTTATTGTAAATACGTTCTTTTAATTTAAGGAATTTTTGTTATTTGTTGTGTACCAGGAAAACCTGGATTTGTATACTTAAGATCGGGATTAGCGATTTCTTTAGATTGTATACTAGGTAGATTTCTTTCTATTGTTCAGTCCGCAAATCGGATCTCTTAAGTACTTTTGGACCGTTAAAATATTCGACCAATCACAACTTTGTTTTTGGATAATATATCGGGAGAGGGGTAAATTTTGCGGTACATTTTAAGAGTAGTACAAATGTAAATTTTAAAGGAGCAACACGCGCCTATTTCGCGTAGCCTCTGTTTTGTACAAGTCTCGGAATAAAGTAATGTTTTGTTGAGACTATTGAACATTTCATTTCTATCCGATTTATGCTGGCAACAGCGGGTGCACCAGCACTTTATTTATTAAAGTGCATTAAAAAACATGGTCCTTCGAGCCGGATGTTTAAGGAATTCAAGAGATTACAAGATTTCCACGGCGATCTGTCCTCCATTGGCCGCAGCGTCAGAAAAATCAGTAAACTGTGTAAGTGTGTTTTCCTATTACACCAATTTTTATCCTAACTTTAAGCGTACAGTTCCTAATTTTGTCTGAACAATGTCGGAATTAAAATTATTAATCGAAACACGTAAGCAAATTAAATCGCGCCTTACGCGTCTTAAAACATTCTTGCTAAAGTGTGTGATGAATCTAACATTGACTTGAGTGGGCTTGGCGAACTCAAAGGTAGATTAGCTCGGTCCGAGTCGTTATTGTCAGAATACGAAAAGGTCCAATTTAGAAATTATAATTGCCGATGATAAATCTGGGAATGATGACGACTTAGCAAAATTTGAAGACGAGTATTTTGATATAACAAGTAAAATTAAAACATTCTTAACAGCGCGTGAAAATCATCCGCGTAGTTCGTTTAATAATCAAAATATCGAAGCCGACGTATGTCGACTGCCTTCCATAAACCTGCCTAGTTTTAACGGAAATTGTGAATGGACATTGGGAATTTCGGACACCTTTGATTAATAACAATCGATTTTCTAATATATCAGTTAGTCTTCACTACTATATTCAAAGGTGCGTTAACTACGAGCTCTGAATAAGCGACGAGGTGGGAGGGGCTGGGGGGCAGGGGTTGGGGGATTACACCCCCCGGGACCAGAAAGGGGGGGGTATCTGGTAGGATAAATTCCCTTGGGGGGTTTTTTTTGGGTTTCCTTTTGTGGTTTCTAAGTTCTAGAAGAAAAGTGTAAACCGTTTAGGAAATGTAGAAATAAATGCCGGCGGGGCCTCTCATTTCTCATGAAAGCATGTCACCGCAGGGACCATACCATCCTGAGGTCCCAAAACCCTTCTAATTGCGTTTTTTGTAAAATGATAAACATGCCATTTACAATTGCGAAGCCTTGCTAATTTAAACGTAAATGCTAGAATTTCAACAGCAAGGCGGTTACACCTCTGCATTAATCTAAAAAGAATCATGCAACAAAACCTGCACACTAGCAACGTGGCAAAATTTGGTTTAAACCCCACCCCCCCTCCACTTTTTGCCCCTTTACTGCCCCCCCCCCCCCCCCGTACCGCACCGAACCAAACCGACGGGGGGGGGGGAAAACCGGAAAACTAAAAGGACTTTTCTTTAACTGATGAAGTCCCTAAGCCTTCTAGCCACAAAAGAAGTAGCTGGCCCCATCTAATTCATATGCCAATCATTCTGCATGTTCTGAAAAATTTCCCCAATTTTTATTTTCACCATTTTCCCTTGAAATTCCTGCCACTTCCGCCCAAAACACTCTTGTTTATTACTCCTCTTCCCCCCACCCACCCCACCCCCCACACCACCCAACCCACCAACCAAGTATTCCCCCCCCCACATAAAGTTAAATATGGTTATCACAGGCGTAGGTCAAATAAATTCAAAGATTACTGAAAAAACGATTGTTTCCTTTAAATCTAGGGTTAGTGATTTTAGAGTTAGTATGTCATGCTCCGATAATAGACGAGATAATTGTATCATTTAATTTGCAGATTGAGGGACACAGGGGGGGAAGGGTTATCGAACCTCCCACCCCAATTGGGGGGGAACCGGGGGGGGGCCAGAGGGAACCGTCGATGATCTTTTGGCAAGTTTTCCGAGCAGAGAAGAGGCAATTCAAGTTCAAAAGACCTCTCGGAAATCTTAGCGGGGGCGGGGTTTGAGTTGCGAAAATGGGCGTCAAACGATGATGAAATTTTTAAATAACATAAAGGTTGCAAGTGATTCAATAGAAAATTTGGTGCAAATATCGGAAAATTCGAGTTTAGGCACATTAGGTATCATTTGGCATCCCGTACTGATTTATTGCAGTATTCTATCGGCACAATAACCACCATATGGAAGGTTCCGAAAAGCTATTCTCTCATGCATTGCCCAAATCTATGACCCCTAGGTCTGTTAGGTCCAGTTATAGTAACTGCTAAAATTATTATTCAAAGATTGTGGCAACAAGTTATCGTGGGACGAGGCTGTACTTTGATCTTCATACTAAATTCGTGCAATTTAGAAATGACCTTGGCGTTTTAAACAGTATACAGATACCAAGACACGTAGCATTAAATAGTTGGAAAAGCATTGAATTACATGCATTTTGCGATGCTTCCGAGAGCGCGTACCGGAACTTGCGTTTACATTCGGTATTGATAAACAAAATTTTTGCGTAGTTAGGTTGCTTTGTGCAAAGTCGCGCGTGGCACCGCTGAAAAATGTATCTCTTCCGCAATTAGAGTTATGCGGCGCATTACTGTTAGCAAATCTAACTAATAAAGTTAAACGTGCCCTTGATATTCAATTCGATGGTCATTATTATTGGTGCGACTCAACAGTAACATTAAGTTGGATAAAAGGTCCGCCCAATAGATGGAAAACGTTTGTAGCTAACCGCGTGGCAAAAATACAATCTTTAACAGATATGGGTGACTGGAGACACATAAGTACCAATGAGAATCCAGCTGATTTAATCTCGCGGGGTTTACAACCGGCACAATTAATGAATGCAAATAATTGGTGGAAAGGTCCTGATTTTTTGTGGGACAAAAATTGTAAGATTGTTGCAGAAGAAGTGTACTTACCTGAAGAAAATCAAGTCGAAGCACGTTCGGCAGTAAACCTCTCATCGCACTCGTTTGACTTAAATTTGTTTGAAAAGTATTCATCCGTGTGGAAACTTCAACGAGTCTTTGGGTACTGTTTAAGATTTATAAATAATGCTAGACTAAATAGATTGCGGGGTCCCCTTACAGTCAGTGAGCTGAAAATGCTTTAGTTTTGCCTTATTAAAATGGCGCAAAACAATAACTTTAAATCAGAAATAACTAAACTGTCTCAAGGGAAAAGCATTGATTCGAATAGTTCACTTTATCCTTAAATCCGTTTTTAGACCAGGTAGGCATGCTGCGTATGGGTGGTCGTATTTCACAATCAAACTTTGATTATTCAAAAACAACCCGATAATATTACCCTCAGGAAACAGACTCACAAAATTAATTATAAGGCAGGAACATCTCCGACATTTACACTGCGGAGCTTAATTTGCTATTGTCGGCGGTCAGAGAAAATATGGCCAATTGCGGGAAAAAAGATTATTAAGAAAGTAGTTCACGAGTGTGTAACTTGCTTTAGATCAAAACCTAAACTCTATACAATACTTAATGGGCGCTCTCGTCTAAGCAGGCAAGGAGGGGGGAGAAGGGGGGGGGGGGGGGTAGGTTCAAACGGAAAAAGGAGAGATTTGTGTTTTTAGAAAAAGTTTTTGAAAGAAAAAAAACGAAAAAAGGAGTATTAAACTAATTACTGCAAATTTTTATTTAACAGAAATTATTAAAATACTTGAATAGGCAATAATCAGTTGGTGAAAAATGTAATTTATTAGCTAGATACCAGTAAATTATAATAATTGAGGGTCCAATAGAGCATGCGCGTAGCAACCACAAAAAACTTTAGGTTATTAAAATAATTAAAGATTTCTCTCCACCCCAAGGCTAAATTAATCTCCTAGCCATCTCAAGCCCAAGTGTTAGGTTACGATTTGTTTATCTTCAAAATCTTAAAATCCAGTTTAAGGTTAATGCAGTATAATTTAGATAAATGTTACCATTTCTTTTAATTTCAAAATCGGAACAATCTCTTACTTAATTAAATTCTTATTAGTATGAAAACTGTGTATTTTCAACATCTTATAGTATTTCGTTCTCGTTTCTGTGTGGATGCTTATCTTTTTAGTTTTAGTTCCTCTTATATTAGATATTATGGAGTTTCTCTACCCAGTTCTAATATCCACCGCCAGTATTTTTTCTTTTATTTCTATTCCTACCATTCATTCTAACCTCATATCTTCCTAACAAACATTATGCAGATTCTTCACATTTTCTTCAGTTTCTAACCTAATCCTTGCTATCATCTTTTCTATAGCACGATTTTTCCTTTCATCAAATACTTTGAATGAAGTTTTACTTAATCTTAGTTATTCTTCCTGCATCTGGTTATTTTTGTCTTATTACTATATATTTTTTCCATCTTTATTTATTCTCATCTTAGCCGTTTTTATTTCCTTTCTTGCTTATCCTCTTCTTTTGTTATATGTTTTTCTATCATCTTATTTCCCTACTGTTCCCTTTTTCCTTTTTCTTCTTGAATTCTATAATTTTTGTTTTTATTTTAGCATTTGGCTCCGAGTTTTTGATAATACACAGTTCTTGTAAGACGCTTCGACAAGGTTCTGCCCCCTCCTAATATCCCTCTTCCTGCTTTCTCTGCATTTCTACTCGATTGTTTCTATTATGTGTTCCTTTGTTTTGTTTATTCTTATTACCTCCCATAGTATTCTTTTTCCACTTCATCAAATGTTGTTCTTGTGTTTATAAAAATTGCGCATATCTCTCTTGCTTTCATTTTTATTGTAATGAAATGGATTAACCAACACAAACGATTTACAACAAACTTTATAAAATACTTAAAGTATTAGAGGGTAACCAAATGAAGCCTTGGAAAAATAACAAATTAACAGTATAAATTTTGAACAAGATGTTTCTTTAAGGGTAAATATCAAATAACAAAAGTTTTGATTCAAAAGGCATATTAGTCTATTATTTTTTTATGATTATAGTAATCTACATTATGACATAATTTTTCTCATAATAATTATATTATTGCTTTTATTTAAATGTTTATGACCACCAACTATACCTAATTTCTGAAGTGAATAATGTTATTTTTGTTTGTAAAGTATAATTAAAAAGGAAACTTTAAAAGATAAAGTTTTCACAAGAAAAAAATTCTTTTGCCTGATTTTTTTTACTGCTAACCTAGAATCTTATTATTAACGACTTAATTTCGACTTAGAGGTCAATAATTTACATTATTAATTACTCGTTAATAATGAAAACAATAGTTATGGATCCAACAATTGCGTTTCAAGGCTACCAGATTTTTATTGGTATTTGTTATCAGAGAATAAATAAATGTTTAGTAATGTTTAGTGTAAGATTAATGGTTCTGGGCTAGTAGTGAAAAAAATAGTATATAAACCAGTCTATAGATTCTAGGTGGTAATGCTTCTAAGTTTTGTACTTTATTCCTATACACTTTTTTGTCAAAGATTAAGAGCTTTAATGTGATCCAAGATTGCATTACTTGGGTGCTTGAAAAATTTCTCAAATCAAATCGGATACAAAAATTGTACTACCTTGGTAATTATCCGCTAGGAAAATGATGATAAGCTTAAAAAATTTAATTTTTATTTCCAAAGGATTTGCTCTTGTAATATTTTAGTTCCACCTGACTTTCTTCGGTACTCTCATTGAAGTAGTAGTTGCCGTTTTTGCTGAAGATATCGTTCGTAGTGTTATGGCGAAGTTATTGAAGATCACCGTCATACAGCTACAGATCTTTTTAATGGCTTAGCATGTGAGGTAATTCACTTTTTTTCCAATTGTATGCAAGCAATTTTTGACTAAGATGGTAGAAAGGAGGAATTTTACTGAATAGTATTATTTTCAGTTTGACTAAGCTTGGTGTAGTCCTGGTGTAAAGGAGACGATCGCTGATTAAGTGGATGTTGACGATTTATTTATTTTTAGCTTGTCAAGTTTTTCCGTGCAAAGATTAAGCTTGTGTATTCTGTTTTTGAGATTATATTCTGATTTTGGCAAGTGTAAGAAGACAATGGTTGAAAAAATAGAATAGAGTATTCCTCGACATCACTCAAACCTTTGGAAGATGCAATTGACTGCTTTACTGTAGTAGTTAAACTTTTAATTTTACTATTCTTTTTATTTTACCGTTTTATGCTCCAACAAACTTGTTTTGTAATTTTCCATACATCACAGTTTATTCTTATTTTCTCTGTAATTTTTTTTAAATACAAACTAGTTTCAAATTTTCATGGAGAAATGCTTCTCGTAATTTATATCCTTTCCGATTACATAATTGCAATTAAGTGAAATCTTTAACTTTACACTTGTTAGAACATTATTTGTAAACTAATTTATAGATTAACGGTTAGAAATTAGTTTTCGGTTAAGTACTTTATTAAACACTGAAAAAAAGAAAATTTTGTTTAATAATTTACCATCACTATTTTGCAATGAAACATTCTTACTTTCATTTCAATTAAAAAATATGAATCAATAAATTTTAATGACGAAATAAATATTATGTGAGAACACTTGGTAAACTTCAACGAAGACTAAATTAAAGCTGATAGTTTTCTAACTAATTCAGTTTCACAAGGAATGTTATAATTAACTCAGCAATGTTTCCTATCTTTTCTTTTGCACTACAGGTTTATTACTTTCAATTATTTTAAGCACAGTTATATAATTATCTGTCGGCGTAATAAAATCGAACATTTATTATGTTTATTATTTTAACCTTTCAATGTTGTTAATTAATTTTAACAGTTTAGCGCAGATTTGATTTTAATTGGCGCACTTGCGTTAAATTATTAAAGAACCGGACCATTAATTTTTGCAAAATTCTCAATCTTTATATGTTCTGAATTAGTCTCAAAAAAATTTGGAGTTAAACAATTAAGGACGCCTATAAAATAGAGACTATGGAGTTGAATGCATTAGCGATTTAAGCACCTATTTCAAAGCTTAAATTATTTCTATTTACATAGAAATGTAGCGTTTTCGGATAGTTCTACTATATGTGATAGACATAAAATTTATAGAACTCTAAATCGATTCGGCAACAGTAAACATTAATGTATTTACAAGTGAAAAGTAAGTAGGGTACTAAATTAATGGACTTAATTTAAATCTTATGCGATCAAATGTTATTCAAAGCTACGTGTATGTTATAAATAACCTGAGTTCAAAAGCTTCTATGTTTTTAGTTTACATAATGAATAATAAACGTCCAGATATCATTTAAGTTTATTTTTTGCTTGATTAGTTATAAATATAATTTTGTATAAACTATTCACGTTGCCAACACATTAATTCAATTCGAGTTTAGTTCTGTGAAAAACGAAATTACCTATTAATGTTGAATTCGGCTTAACTATAAAGTTATTGGTATTATTAAACTTTTGAATTTAAAAGTTTTTTTATAACAAGTGGGTAAATGCGACTTTTTTTATTGTAGTTGGAGTTAGCCGCCTGAAAGTCTAGAAAATAAATAATAAATTTTGAAAAGGCAAAAAGTTATTTGCATAGTAGATTTTTTTATGTCTTGTAGTCGAAATTGTAGAGCAATATTCTATTGTGAATTAGAAAAGTCTATTCAAGATTTCGCCTTTTTTAAAGTTGTGTTGCTATCGGCGCGGCCTCTTTTTTTGCTTCACTTTACGGTAATCTTTTTATTACGCCAGTCTATATTTAATTAACTTATTTTAACAGCATTAAAATGGTTTCAGGGGTTTTGCTAATTTGAATGAGAAGGTAAAAAGTAAATTTGTTTGCGGATGCGAAACATTTCTTTTAATACAGGATACAACGTAAACTAATTGGTTTCCTGGTGCTGATTTAATTTAATAAAACAAGAAAAATTGTTTTCTCGTGCTCAGTAACTACTAGTTTTTCTTTATTTAAATCAAAAGAAGCAATGTGTGAATCCCAGAATAACCTGCTCCAACAAATCTTAAAAAAAAACTAGGTGCTTTTATACGTCATTTTACCTCTAATTTTTAACAAGTAACCCACTCGACTTGTGAACATTTTTTAAAACTTTTTTAAATGACATGTGCTTTAAAAGTTCAAATATTGTTTACCGACAACTTGTAAACATCGTTGAGTGAAATATACATTTTAACAATTTTTTTGCCAAAAATCCAGTCTCATTTTTTATACTGTTATGGGGAAAATTGTTGGCAGTTATTTTTCACATATATAACGTTTATTTTACCATTTTTAGTACAAAATGTGGTCGCTTTAAAATATATTTATTTAATATTTCACATTTTTGGAATATTTACCAAAAGCTTTCCTAATTTTTATAAACGATCGCAGTTATTTTTGCGTAATGTACAAATTAATAAACATATGTTTCGAATTCTTTCGATTTTATTTAGTGTAGCCGTTATTGCGACAATTGCAAATGTGATTAAATTCGGGATTACATATTTTGGCAAGTGTACAAAAAATCGCTTGTTACAAATTATCAAATAAAAAAATGAAAATATAAATACGTTTTAAAGTAGAGCTGCCAACGAGATATTTACATAAAAACAAATTATGCACGTTATAGTAAAAGTATATTGTTTATTTTTTTGCGTTGGAGTTAATTTAACGCAGGAAGTTCTATATTTTGAGATGATAAACTATCGCTTGTTCTATTTTAGTTAATTTAATTAGTTGTATTGCTCTTAAATTTTATGTTGTCTTGTATTGTCAAAAAAATAATTATTCAAAAAAAATTAATATACACATTTTAATAACTTTTGACTAGTAAATGTCTTATAGAAACGTTAAATTTTGAAGTAATATTTTTTTGAGCAACAGTCGCTATTTTTAATGCTCTGGGAAGAAATAGTTGATTATTGCTGGAATCTATTTACGATTTTTTAAAGTTAACTAAAAATTTTTATTTTTAATTGCATTATACTCTGTACACATTGTTGCATAGAGTGGTTTAACGTTTGAGTATATACAAGGTGTGTCATCATGAGCGCAAACTATTTGTATAAACGAAACTAATCTCGTTAAAGTTCTGACTTAGATTGTCTAAAATTAGCCGTCTTAAAGATATTTAATTATCTAAAAAAAATTTTTTTGAAATGCATTTTAATCTTAAAATGGTTATTTTTAATGACCTTAAAATATTTAATCAGTTAATCAACTAGAGTTGACTAGAAAAAGACTAGATATATTACACGACTGTGTAATGGAATACTTTATGAGATATTTACGAATATATGTTTGACCTTTGACCTCAAACATGACCTTACCTAATCAAATTTTGAAATTTTCGATGAACAAAAAGTTCATCTTATGAATTCACAAAGTCTGTCTGTCTGGATGTCCGTAGCTTTTTTCCTGTTGACATTTTTGAAAATTTTCGGATTCCTATAGAACATCAAAATCTAAGACATTTTTGCTTCGATCATTTTTTGTCTATCTCATCGGCAAAGTGGTCAAATCGGCTCCCGAAAAAAATTTTTAAAAAATTTTACAAGTCCAGTCAAATTTTCGAAAAATTTTTAAGCTTAAAAATAAGCAGTTCTTTTGTTGATCCCGGCAATGCAAGCTTGCGCATTCCCAACTGGTTTTAAATTTAATTTAACTTGTCTTATAAAGTACTACAACATATAATTTTATTTTAAAATCCATCAAAAGCCAAAAATTTAAAAAAACAGCAAAGTTTGTTCAAGTTTCTTATTTATCTGAAAGCTAAAAACTTTTAATGCACGCTCTACGCAGATCACCCTGTGTAGCGATCGAAAGGGTTTCTACCCCCCCCCCCCCCAGAAATTGAAAAGTCCTTTTAACAACTTTTTGTTATTTGTTATTGAACATAAAACTTGTCATTAGAAGCTAAACTAAAAGTTTTGTGTGTAATTAATTTTAAAAAGAATCTTCAAAATTAAATATAATTGACTCAGCATATCTTTTATCAGTGAATTTATGTTATTTTTTTCTTCTTAGAATCAACTTGCTCATCTAAGCAAATTACAACCGACAACGTCCTTCTCGATTCAAAAAAAACTCAGCAGATGCATATTTTCCAACTTGATCCGAAGCGAATAAATTGTTTATGTAAATAATAACCGCAATTATATTAAAATAAATACATAAAAATGATTTTTTTAATTTTTTTTTTTTTTATTTATTTTTTTTTTTTTTTTTTTTTTTTTTTTTTTTTTTTTTTTTTTTTTTTTTTTTTTTTTTTTTTTTTTTTTTTTTTTTTTTTTTTTTTTTTTTTTTTTTTTTTTTTTTTTTTTTTTTTTACAATATATTGACCTTGACCGCAAACATAACTTGTACTTGATGCAAATACATTTTAATTTTTTTAATTTACAATTTTCTTATAAAATTGTTGATTTATTGAAGTTTGAAACAAAATTTAAAAACAATTCGCAAATCCAACTATTAGAACGCACTGGGATAAATTGAGTTGAGTGCACATTATTATTTTTTATTATGCACGTGCTTACTGTAACAAAGTTTGTTCTTTAGAATCTTGTAGCATAGTTTGTAGAGCTGGTTATCTAGCATTTAAGCAGTTGAAAAGGTTAAATGTGAGATATGTAGAGAAAAAATAATTAAGTGAGAGGAAGATTTATTTTCTGAAAATTAATGTGTAAAGATTATGAAGCCGAACATATTTAGTTTGTATCTCACTTACCTATCAAAAGTATTTAATTCGTCATTCGCTATTTATAAATGTACAAAAGGTATCGTTAAAAATATTTTTACATGTTTAACATCAGAAAGCAAACAATTTTCTCAAGTTTGTATTGAACATAAGACATTTACTATCAATTTGTTAATTAAATTAAAAATATACGCTACCCTTAAAGCGAATCGGAAAAACTGGAATTAATGTGTTTAATTTCGCTAATCTTAGAAAGAAACACCGGAAATTAAAAACTTTATCTTGATTTAGTTTAAGTTTTTTAATCCAAGTAAATTTGGTTTTAGAAAATTTATTTTAAATTCAAAAATTAGCGATTTTTTAACAATTTTTAATAATTTAATGAGTGTATTTAACCGATTGACATTAACTCCTATTTTCGAAAAATGGTTTTATTTAAGTTTGAAACAAAATTTAAAAACAATTCGCAAATCCAACTATTATGATACACTAGGATAAATTCGTAGCAAGCTAAATTACAAGAGTGCACATTTTTTATTGTGCTCGTGCAAGTTATTTATGTTGCAAACGAACGAACTTCTTAGAAAACTGCCGAGTTTGATTCTTAAATCATTCTCGTAGGTAGAGTCCGATGTTGCGTGTATGCTAAGCAGTAACAGAATCAATCTTACAATATTAAACCGTTCGCAGCAGCACTTTCCCAATGAACAGTTTGTAGGCCGAGGGGTGAAAGGGGCATTCGTTGCTGGTAGGAGATGTAGTTACGAAAAAATATTAAGGCTTGCGTATCTTTACGAATTTTATAATCAATGATACTATTTAGTTATACTATTCAGTTTGTTTGAATTAATCTTTATTTTTAAATTGAATGTGTGCAAATAACAGGAAACTAAAATATTATAATAATGTAACACGTATAATAAATTGTGAAAATAGTTTTGGTTGGCCCTTGATATGGAAAAAGTGATTTTCCCAAAAATTTGCTTTGCTCGGCTCGGCTAACGGGTTACACGTTTATTTGATTCAAATTCTAGCACAACGTAACAACATTTTCTAAAGTATGAATGTGTATAATTGCTTTGTGTTGTCACTATTATATTTCGGTTGGCTTTCGTCCTTCCTTCTCGTTAAGAAACAGGAATGCAAGATGTTCTATGATACATGTGTTCCATGTATTTTTTTACGAAGAATACAATAATGTAATTAGTTTTATGATTAAATCCACGTAGGAAGCGCTGAACGTGAAAACTCATGGAAAATATACGGATTTTAAGGATTGTTTGGGAGTTGTTCGCTTTGACGCCTCCTATATAAGTTTCACGAGAAAACTGATAACGCCATCGTATTCTACGTCAAAAAATACAAAAGAAATCATGTATTTGAAATAACATTTCTGTGTGTTTTCAGCTTTTTTTTTATGATAATCATTTTAGCCTGTTTTTCACGTGTATTTCTTATGAGAAACTTCAGGGGCTTTGAGGCACGTGTTATATTAATTTTAGAGGTCCCGTACCTGAACGCGCATTAGTTTTTAGGTATGTATAAGTGATTTCTGCCCGGCGAACTTGAAAAAAAAAAAAAAATTAATTAAGCTCCGGCCTAATGTGCATGCATAACATATCAATGCATTTTATTCATTTTTTTTTTAATTGAATACCAACAACTTTAGAGAAACACTAAATATATGTGGTAGAAACATTTCTAAATAAATATAAAGCATGTTTTTTTGACGCATAATAGAGAAGTTCAAAAAATTGTGTGAGTATATACAACAGACAAAATTTTGCGTTTCTATCAGACCCGTATCCAAATCCTTCCCCAACATTAAAAAAAAGTATTAAACATTTTTTCGGCCAGCTCTGAAAGCTGCGGCTTTTCTCAAATTTACGAATATATTTTCCCACATAAAGAATCATAATCCAGAATATATATTAAAAAAATTAAACATTTATTTTACGTGGCACGGTATTTACGGTTTTTCTTAATTTTAACCAAAAAGCTTAATTTTCATACATTTCCTTTATGTTATTATAGTGTTTTGTACACATTTTTACATGGGAAAAAACAACATTTACTCCCCTCCAATTTAAAATAAAAAATTAAAGTTTTATTTTCGAGTTTGTTTACCATTTTTTTAAAATTTAACTCAAAATTTGGCTTTTTAAATTTTTTTTTTTATGATAGTCTATACATTTTAGCCTAATTAATTTCAGGGTTCACTTTCTCTAATCACATCATATTCACCAACACCAAAAACTTTATTCATATTATTTATAAACTTTTTTGTATAAGAAAAGGCATAATCGCTAAAGCAGTCCATTTAACTAAAAAAATATTTAGGTATATTTAGTTTACGTACCGTGGTTTTTGTTCGTTTTTTTTCAATTTAACGGAAAATTTTAATAAAAACAAAAAACTAAATAGTTAGTTGGGGTGAGATGGTCTTCTTTTTTTGTTTATATTTATTTTTTCACAGCAGTTTTCTACGGACCCTTGCTTATAGGAAGGTTTTTTTATTTTATTTTTAGCACAAAACGGGTCTAGCCCAATTACAATAGCTGTTAACATTTGATTAAAAAATAATAAAAATATATTACGGCGATAATGCACAATTATAAAAAAAATTATGTAAAATTATGTACAATGTGAACTTACACTCAAGTTCTCTTACTCCTGAAGAGTCCCAAAAGGACGAAACAACTGTCGATTAGTTTTTCGTATTTGTTTGCCATTATACAATCTCTTGCGAACTTACAGCAGGCGATTCGAGAATTTTATTTTTGCTTACACTTAGTTGACTATAATTATCGAAAGATCGACTTATGTAACTGCTTTTACACATCTGTCGACATATTTGCTTATGAGAATGCATTTACGTACGTGATCATTAACCACGAGTTGACACTAGGTGTTGCCAAACTTATTGTTAAAAAAAATAAATATTTAATAAATCGGTATAAACAAAGATAAATGAGGAGAATACTTTATTATTTTGTTAGGTGCTTGCCATTCTTGTCATTTGCACATTAATTCTGTGTGGAGCAATAAACAGCATTTCACGAGACCTTAATCTATAGGCTGAACAATACAGCTGGAATAGTGGCAGTAACCTGGGGTAATCTATTCTATTATTTATTAATTTGTATAAAAAATAAGCATCCGCAATTTTACAAGTACTTTTGTTATTTTAAACTCTTGCCGAACGTTTTCGTATTGTTCATCATCAGGGTAACGGTAGTAAACTTTATAATAAAGATATTTAAGAAATTTATTTAGAATTTCAATTTTGTTTTGATACATTGCATATCCGGGTTCAATACAACAGATGCAAGCTCTAATTTTGACCCCACTATAGAATTAAACAGGCACTGCCAAGTAGTAATATTTTTCAAGTTAGTAGTGTTAAGTAGACCTCATCGAAAGTTTAAAATTGCTATGTACACCACATTTTGAATTCGAAGAAAATCTCATGCCTAATTTTTCCTCATCAAACTTACTAGATGAGGAGGAACTAAGCGAATAGTTACTGCAGTCCCCAGTAGATGTAGATGGTTGCAATATTGCGTCACCGCCACTCATCATACATACATCATAAAATTACCAAGTCCACTTCCATTTTATTAAATGAAATTAATTTGGTTTTCTTCCCTTTCCTCCTCTCCCTCGCCCTTGTATATCTACATTTTCATAATTCCTCTTCTTTACTCTTAATCTATGTTTTATATCTTGATTATGTTTCTTTTTCTTCTCTCCATTGCTTCTCTTCTTTTATTACCTCTTTCATCCACTCAATCCCTTCCCCTCTTTCACCCAGCAGTTCTCCTCGCCCTCTCTCCTCTTCCCTCAGTTCTCCACATTCCTTATTTATGTGTTCTAAGTTCTCCCACCCATCTCCACACATCCTTACATATTCTATCCTCGTCCTTCAACCAATATTTGTTTTCCTTTTCTCATTTGCTACCTTAAACCTTGCTATTATTCTTTTTTCCCTTAATCCACTCTCTCCAATTAAATATCTGGGTTTTCCTTCTGTCCTTATCTTCCAATATTTTTCCTTCTTTTATTCTTCCCGCTCTTTCTTGCACCTGCGAGTCCACATCCCTGCTTACTATCTCTGCTTCTACCGATCTCCCTTCTTTTCTTATTCTTGTTATCTCTTCTCTTGCGTACCCCTCTTTCGTAATATAATTTTCTTTCCTCTTCTCCATATTTTACCTTCTGCATTTCTATTTCTTTCCAGCACTTGTTTAATATCTCTTTCTCTCTCTTGCTTTTGATTTTCTCCTCATATCTCATTGCCCTTCTTCTTGTCTATGTTCTTATTTTTTCTATCTTGGCCTCCTCCTCCACTATGCATCCCGGTGTTTCTTTTTCTAATCCTAGTGTCCAATTCCAATATTTTTCTTGAATTCTTTCCAGCTCTCTCCATTCTTTCTATCCCCATAACTCCATATGTCAAAACACTTCTTACCATCTTATCGAACAGCCATCTTATTTTCTTAAGGTCTTTTCAAATATTCTTTCCTCTATTCCCCATACTTGTCTGACTACCTTATTTTATTGTTCCAGTTCTTTTATATGTTCTCTATTCTTATTATCATAGCTTGTAACGTATCCCAGATATTTGTATTTGTCCACTTTTTCTATTTTCTCTTCCCCCCCGTCACCATTTCATTTTCTTTCTCTTCCTTTTTATTCTTAAATTCCATGATCTTCGTTTTCTCCACATTTGCCTTCAATTCTTTCTTCTCTAAGTACTTTTTAATTACTTTTATCGTCTCTTTCATTTCTTCCTCGTTCTTCGCCACAGCCACTAAGTCATCCGTATACGCTAGCACTCTATCTTTTTTCTTCCTTACCACGATCCCTCCCACTTGTTGCTTCTCCAACTCCTCCTCCATGTCCCCTATATATGCTGCAAATAAACACGGGCTCATCGGGCATCCTTGTCTCAATCCTCTTAGTATTCTGAACCCATCCCCCACTTCAACTTTGACTCTCGCTCTGCATCTTGTTTCGTTATAGCACTCTTCAATCGCCCCTACCAAACTTTCACTTATCTCTTTCATTCTCAAATACCCCCACAAACACTCCCTTTCCACCCTGTCAAACGCCGCCTTTACGTCTATAAAGATTGCCTACATTTTACCCCCCTTCTTCTCAATCTGCCTATTTACTATATGCTTTAGAATGTAAATATTGTCGATTGTGCCTCTATTTTTTCTAAAACCTGCTTGCCAATCTGGTAGTAACTCTTAGTATATCTCTTACAAAACTGTTACTTAAAAAGCACACTATCCACTAAACTTTTTAAAAAATAAAATAAGAAAATTATCTTACAAATATATTTATTCTAAAAAATAATCACAAAGAATATATTTTTTTAATGAATTGGATATTTTAAATGCATTGTGAAACGCCCAAAAACAAAGTAAGTACTTTTACGTATTAATTAAACCTGTCCGTAATTAAATATTTTATTGTACAGAAAGTGAAAGTTAGAAAGTTAAGAAAAAATCAAATTTTAAAAGTTTAAAATTAACTATTGTCACAACGCATTCCAAAAAGGACTAATTAAAAATAATTAAAAAACTTTAGGCTAAATTTTATTACATTTACTTTCTTTCTTTTGTCTGAAAGTGCAATTAAAATTTTGGTAAATGTCTGGAATGTTTGTGACTGTCGGATTTTTTTATTGGAAATGCTTTAGTTAGTTCTTTGTGAAAGTCGACGAACTTGTGTTGTAAAATCCCAAGTGTAATATTATTGTTAACAAAGCTCATGAGCTTTTGTTACCACTTTATTTTTTAATTTAAGTTTGACCTT